>CALNHX010003312.1:0-118958 GCA_940337035.1 Agriotes lineatus | reverse complement strand
TAGAATTCCAAACAATTGCACAATATTCCACTTAGACCTCACCTGGCTATTGTAAACGATCATTAAATTATGCTATTGCTTGAATTCGCGACCACAATGAAATCTCGAATTTTATAAAAAGAAAATCGTTGAGTTTTATAATCGTTAATGATTTGATTGAACGTCATACTCAAGTCAAGCATAGAAGCAGCCTT
The DNA here is from genome assembly GCA_940337035.1 of Agriotes lineatus. Classification (NCBI taxonomy): domain Eukaryota; kingdom Metazoa; phylum Arthropoda; class Insecta; order Coleoptera; family Elateridae; genus Agriotes; species Agriotes lineatus. The sequence goes on along the minus strand of CALNHX010003312.1, from coordinate 118,764 downwards.
ACTAAGGTTTGATCTTTCATAGTTTTAAGTAGAATTTAAAATATTAGTTGGTCATTACGTATGCGTTAACCATTGAGTAATAATCACACCATTTTGCAATAATTGGCAATTAGATAAACTAGTCACTTTCCTTCAAAACTTAAAGTCGTAGGCACATATCACACCGTTGGAAAAACCTACACAAGAAAAGAGGTGGTTTATTATTAATAAAAAGAAGAAAGGGCTAAAGTTTTTACTCCTGAAGCATGTCAGAAGTAACTTCGGTTTTTACTTCCTTTTACTACTATAAAAAAAGTATTGGATTCACCCCAAAAAATTTCGAAATTGAGTTTTCAACAGATCTTCACGTTTTAGAGTCCCCTGATCCCAAAAAACATATTTTTTTTCATTGGTCTGTCTGTCTGTCTGTCTGTGTGTCTGTCTGTGTGTCTGTGAACAGAATATCTCAAAAACGAAAAGAGGTATGGCATTGAAACTTCATATATAAGTTTTGTGTACTATGTAGATGAGACAGCAAGCTTTTGAAGAAAATCGCATAACCGGAAGTAGGTGTTTACTCTTGTGATTTTTCAGTTTTTTTTCGATTTTTTCAAAAACGGCTCTAACGATTTTTTTTAAACTTTACATTTTTACTACATTTTTAATGTGTATTGATGTGAAATAGGTGATTTTCCAGTTGAATACTTCTAAAGTGGGTTTCTTTTGTTTTTTTTTCTATTTTTTTTATTAACTCCTATTTTAAATAAAACACCCGGTATATTATTACATTTTTGAATTCACCTTAAAATTCTAGAGAAAATTTGTCTCTTCAACTAACACTCGATTTTGTACCGTTTTTGTAGAATTTGTAATTTTTGAAAATTTTTAACAAATGGTTAAAAATTAAAAATGAAATTTTTGACTAATTATAAAATCACTGTAAAAGGAAGTTGTGTGAGTGTATCACACCAGATTTTTTCTTTTGAAGGGGAAGAATTAAATACTACATATTAGTACGAATTATGTAGATATGAACCAATAAGTTGCAATAATTTAGCAAATAAACCACAACAATGCAATATATTTAATAAGAGACGTTCAACTTTGTCAATAGCCTTAGTGGTCCAAAACTTCTGACACGTCTTGAGTAAAAACGGTAAAATTTACGACAGTAAGTTGTAGCAATGACGGTCAGACACGGTAATTTCCCATTTTGTAAATACGGCACACTTTATATACGAGCCAAAGTAGCAAAAGTTAAACATTTTAAGTAGTAGTTAAACTAGAAATTTAATACAACCTTCATAGATGCATATACGAATTTGATTGAGTGATGTAATTATCCAAGCAGAGATTGTGTTGGTTTATACTTATATTCTATGAATTCTGTAGTAAACCATGAACACGTTTTTACAACTATTCTTCTTTTTAAGAACGTGCACATCATAAAGCAAAAATAATAAAATGCACTGGCAACCTCGCTGGCAACATTACCACAGTGACCGATTGGTTCCCAGCGTAATACCATGCAATATAAAAGAGCATCTTTATAATAAATTATACTGTAGTACTTTGTATATGCATACGCTAAAGAACAGATTATGAAAGCTTGTTGGGACTTCGACTTACCAAACTTCTTGCCCTTGTTCGGTTTACTGCCCAGCAGTTGAAACTGCGCCCAGCCGTAAATATCATCGTCATTAACGTCATGGTTTTCCTTCCCACACTTGCAATTTTTGCAGATTTTTCGCCAGAAGTGCAGGTCCAATCCTGAAAATTGTTGATGCAATCAGTTGCAATCTCGAAAGTACTACTACAATACCTGGGCACTTATCCTCGCAAGTTAAACAAGGGGAACCTGCCCCGGCTTCGTGGCCTAGTCGAGCTTTTAGGCGCCTTTCCCTCTTATCCTCCAGCTCTTTCAACCATTTTGGTGGCACTTCTTGCACTTCTTCGTTCATGTCTTCTTCAAAACCACCGCCCCGGTGTGACTAACTTGTTATCTCTAAGGCATTCCCTAATCAACAGGTAGTTAGGGATTTTGACGCCAATTACTCACTGCAGGATGAGTCACGAGTAGGGAAAATTAGCAGTATGGAAATTGACGTGCAGTAACTCCTAGGTGATTTCTTTATGATCCTTGGCATAATTCAACAAGTTATTTAGTTTTGGTGTTCATTTTCTAAATCACTTTTCTGTTAAGGTGGCGATTTACTCTTACGAAATTTAACTTAAAATTGCGGTTATCATGACTTCACTCGAGAGCAGGCAGTGCGATTAATACTGAACCAAATTGAATCTACAATATACGAAAATAAGCAGAAAGATTCAAGGAAGGTGCCCTCCGTATTTAAAATTTAGTTTATAAATCACGGCTTTGACTAAAAAATATAAATAAAGTGGATTTTTGAACGTGAAATTCGACGATTTATTTCTGTAAGAAATACTCTTCAAACAGTAAAACAAAATGGGGGGCCATAATCTCTAGAGTTTTAACTATAACATACTAAAAATTCAAATAATTTGAACCAGAAGTTTAGCAGATGACCGAGAAGCAACATATACTTGTAATAGCTCATCGTGAGTAAATTTTGTGTTGGCAATTTAAGCTTTGATACGTGTTTCTCTGCTAAAAAATAGTTCAGCCTCTGTAAGGTAGGTGGCGCTACTGCTAATGACGTAATTCAAACTCGAATTGGAATATGCATAAACATGCAACTTGATATTTTTAGACGACCACAACCACAAAGCAACCACTAATAGAGCGATTTCTCAAACAGTAAGCTTGAATAAAAGTTTCAGCGCCCTACAACGGGTGGGCCAGAAACTATTCTAGCAAGGCGGCAAAATTTAAATACGCCATAACTACGATATTTGGATTAATCAAGGATATACCGTCAATACCAATACAAATTTTGCATATACATAATTTGCCTTCATCAGAATCTCGATTTTAAAGTTTTGAACCGCATAAATCGGAATATGCAAAATCTTTATAGGTTCTGAAGTTTACAATAATTATGGAAAATTCAAACAAAATATTTGGGAATAACAAATATATTTAAGTAATTTAAATAGCAATATTGTTTAATAGGTATTGTCAATCTTACAATAGTCGTCCTCAATTGCAACAATTTGCTTTGGTTCAAATGCTTTTCACGCATTTTAAATGATTTGTCGGTGTCAGTTTGACGCACAGAACATACCCAAAGGAAGAAGTGACATAAGGCAACTTTTGAAAGTTGTTGATAAAAGCGCCCTCTGATATTGGTGCGCTACACTAAGTGGTAGCGCGCGCTTTTTAAAATTATTCAACATTTTATTTTGATGAAATTATTCCATCAATATTTAATTAAACTAATTTTATGTAAACTACCTCAGAAATATTAATAAAATATATACAATACAATAATTCGTATGGAGGTTTACTAAAATAGCTATTAAGGCAACTAGTGTTTTACAGAGGGTTTAAAAATCGAGGTCGATCATGTTAAAATTCGAGCGAAGCGAGAATTTTATGATCGACCGAGATTTTTAAACTGTAAAACACGAGTTGGCTTCAATATTTTTTCTACAGCCGAGGAGTTTGTTAGCTTAAATGCCCTCGGGGCTTCGCCCCTCTCCAAAGCGGCCCTTGGGGTTCCACCCCTCTCCAAGGGGGCCCTCGGGACTCCGCTCCTCTCCAAGGGGGCCCTCGGGGCTCGTCCCCTCTCCAAGGGGGCCCTCAGGGCTCGGCCCCTCTCCAAGGGGGCTCTTGGAGCTCCACTTCTCTACAAGGGTGCCCTCGGGGCTCCGCCCCTCTCCAAGGGGGCCATCGGGCTCCGCCCCTCTCCAATCGGGCCCTTGGGGCTCGGCCCCTCTCCAAGGGGGCCCTCAGGGCTCGGCCCCTTTCCAAGGGGGCTCTTGGAGCTCCACCCCTCTCCAAGGGTGCCCTTGGGGCTCCGCCCCTCTCCAAGGGGGCCATTGGGCTTCGCCCCTCTCCAATCGGGCACCCGGGGCTCCGCATACAAATCGGTCCGATATAATAACTGTACTATTAATCTTCACAAATAAGGTTTTATAAACTCTAAGGGCAAGTTGTTCAGTCATGGATTAACTTTTAATCCGGGTCAACTCCTATGGATACAATTATTGAGACAATTGTACCCATAGTAACTAACCTGGGATTACAGTTAATCCATGACTGAACAACTCGCCCTTAAAGTACTCCGTGCTTTAAATGGAATGGCGTGTTTTATAGACAACATAAAGCACGCCGCATATGACCCTTGGAAACAGTTTAAAATCACGGCTGTAGAAAAATTAGTTTAACATTGCTTCTTGGTGAACATTTATACCTATGTATTTTGTGTATTTGTTTTATGTTCGTGTTTTCTGTTGGATAGAGAAATAAAAATGGTGGCTTTTGATGGTCACTTTATTCTAATAACACAATGATTTTTGTACAGCTTAACTAAACTTACGTACTATTCAGACTGAAACAGCCACTTACAGAACTGGTAGGGTTCTTCACAATTTGTTTAGTTTATATACCTTAAATTTAGGCTAAAGAATGCATTACATAGTGCTTATTTTCATAATTTACTTCATACAAAAATATAATTATAAAACATCTGCATGATCAGCTATGTTTGGTGTTTTTGAATCATTACCAAAATCTTCTAAACCCTCAACAGATCTACTCTTGATACTCACGCTTATATTCGCCTGAAGAAAAACTTCATCAAATAAAAGTGTGCAGTATTTTTCCATTGGTTTCATCAATGCAGATACATGTGACAAATAAGAAAAAACTGTATCAACAATACCAGCCATCACCAAAATACCGCTTAAAGTCCTCTGCAAGGTTCTTGGAGATGGCAATTTGAATATTCTTTGCAATAATCTATAAAATTTTGGTGAAGACTTGTAGATATCCAATGATAAAGCTTTTTCCTGTTTGTTCCATTTAATAGATTTTGAAGGACCACTATGCTTTAATTGAGCTTTTATAAAGATTTCGGCTGCTGGCGATAAATTGTTTAATATTTTTAAGTTTTCGTTTTCTAGTATCTTCTTGTTATCACCCTTCATAGGTTTCTTTGTTAAACTGAAAAGGTCTTTTTTAGATTTTGATGCCCTTTTCAACCTTCTCACAACCCGCCTACATTTAGTTAACTCTTGATAAAGTGCTTTCTTTCTTGGGGACATAGCGCTTGGTTTAGGAATTCCTATTCGTCTTAAGGTTGTAGGATGCTCTAGAAAAACCAAATATTTATATCTATTATTTCGTTTATTTACATTGAGCTGTTGTTGTAGAGGGTTAGTAAAGGTTTTACTTCTATAGAAACTTAACTCAGTTGACCTATTCGTTAAATATAATACAGTAAAACCAGTGTAAATTAGTTGGTCAACTTGAGTACTTCTACAATTCTGAACGGCACAGCGTTTTTGTGCCCCCCGACCATTTTCTCTATAAACATAATTACAGACTATTTAAGAAAAATATATAAAATTCTATATACATATATTAGGTTCTTACCTTTATTAAACAATTCACAAAATCCAATTACTAACACCTAAATCAACTTAAAATAAAAATGTGGCTGTTCCTCGTCACAAGGTAGTAGAAACGCACATTAAACTTTAGTTTCTGTATCCTAATGTGATACGAGGATGGGCTAAAGAGAAGAATAAATACAAATTGTGACAATTTATTGCAAAATTATGACAATTAATTGTACAAACTTGTCAATTCTGTACTTGTCAATTCAAATTGAAATCATAGGCGGCAAGTAACAGCGCCTCTATCTTTGGTGCGCGGTACTAAATCAAGGTTTAGATATTTGAACGTATAACTGACGAGGGCCTGGTTTGACGTATGAGTTTACTATTTACGCACTTTTTAAACGGCGGACAGGTGACACCAGCGCCTCCTGACGGATGGGCCAATCTCTAACAATTATTTGATTTGACAGATGCATTCAGAAAACGCTTCTATTAGTAGGTTTTTCTATGCCGTTGGGAAACTTGTGTCTCCTACACTAAATCGGCACAATTTGAAACAACACTTCTTCACATACCGGCCCATAATTAATTATAGTTTGGTTCACAACCTTGCCGAGAGGCGACACTAGCGCCCTCCGACGGGTGGGCCAGTCCCTAACAATTATTTGACAGGTGCATTTAAGAAACTCCTGTATTAGTGGTTGCTTTGTGACCACAACCCTGGCCCTGATAACGACAACGGGGTGGAAAATAGTAGTAAAACTATGAGAGTTACATAAATATCACTTATATAAAAGTTGTAGGTAGGGTGATCAATATTGACATTTTGACCCGAAGACTTCGGGTTATCAACAAAATTCTTCGGGTTAACTAGAGGTTCATATTTAAAAGTTCCAGAGCAAAAGTAGAAAGTGGGTAAAGTGCCAAAATATAATTTTAGAAATTATTTTAAATTTTCTCCACAAAAATTTAGTTTCTTCGCGGTTTACTTAACTTCTCAGATACATTGGATTGGATTTGTATAGTCTACCCAATTATAAATACTGAGAGCTGCTAAGATTTTATTTTACATAATTAGTGTTAAGCAATAAATATTAATTATTAATAGCATGCTATGTACAAGTGTTCCAAAGAAAGTTTTTACATATGACTATTGATGAGGCCGGAATTATTTTATGCAATTTCAGAAATATAAAATAATTTTTGGAATCGTATTTATAATGTACTTAACAAACTATTTCACGTTGATCTTTTTCATTGATTTTATCCCCCCCACCCAAATTATTTTTCTTCGTGTCAGCATCGGCAGAATGTAGGTAACCTTAGTTGTAGGAGCAAAGGTGGTGCACATTACTGAAATACTTTTGATTATACAGCAGGCGCGTAGGAGCCCCGGGGGCCAATGGCCCCCTCAAATAATTTTCGGAGGGGCCTGGCCCCCTCAAAAATATCTGTTTCTAGTTTCATCATAATTTATAATTTTACGTATTTCTTGCAACCACTAACATGAACATATATGAACTTGAATTGTAATTAAAACCCGCATCTGTAAATCGCCTTATTTTTTATTGCCGCCGAGTAATAGTATATTATTATATGAGCGATTATGACAGCCATTATTCACGAAGATGACATTTGCGCCACAAGCCGAAGGCGCGTGGCGCAAGTCATCTAAGTGAATAATGGCCATAATCGCGAATATAATACGATATTTTATCTACTCCTATGCAATAGGAGCCTTATGTTCATATTTCAGAATTATGACATTTGTGACAGCTGTTAACTTCAAAAGTCATTTAATAATAAGAATGAATTTTGTGATTGGCTACAACCTATTGAATAATGAAAATAGAATTTTCTGATTGGTTGCAATTTGCAAACTATTGAATAATGAAAATAAAATCTTATGATTGGCTGCAAACCGTGAATTATGAATCATAATTCATGGCCATTGTGCAGTAGGAGTAGATAAACGATATTAAATTTCACTATTCCAGAAAGTAATCGGTGTGGTCGGATATAATTGAAATGAGACTACTATAACAACACTTTTCTTATCGGGTATTTGCCGTGCAACTGCAAGGTTGTTTCCAAAAGATGCCTACTATTAAGATTTTAACCGCCTTTTTGAACAACCGATTGTAGCGGGTTTGATAATAGTTATTTACTATACAAGTGGGATAACAGCATCATTAATATACGTGTGTGTAAGTTACAAACGAGTGCGTAGCACGAGTTATGTAAGTTCACAAGTATATTAATGATGCATTATCACACATGTATTGTACAAAATTTTATCTACGACTGCCTAAAATTGAAAAAAGTGCATTAAGAGAAATGCCAGATGTCATTTTCAAAAATATTTTAGTAGGCAAATGTCATTATGTCATTCATTTGACACTATTTCAGTTACGCAATGAAGTCATTACACAACTCAGTTGCGTAATGAAACCATTACATAACTGAGTGATGTAATGAGCTTCATTACCTAACTGAAATAGTGTCAAATGAGTGACGTAATGCGTTACTTATCCCGCTGGAGTAGATAATAGTTATTTACTATACAAGTGGGATAACAGCATCATTAATATACGTGTGTGTAAGTTACAAACGAGTGCGTAGCACGAGTTATGTAAGCACACAAGTATATTAATGATGCATTATCACACATGTATTGTACAAAATTTTATCTACGACTGCCTAAAATTGAGAAAAGTGCATTAAGAGAAATGTCAGATCTGTCATTTTCAAAAATATTTTAGTAGGCAAATGTCATTATGTCATTCATTTGACACTATTTCAGTTACGTAATGAAGTCATTACACAACTCAGTTGCGTAATGAAACCATTACAAAACGGAGTGGTGTAATGAGCTTCATTACCTAACTGAAATAGTGTCAAATGAGTGACGTAATGCGTTACTTATCTCACTGGAGTAGATAAAATACATTTATTGATTTATTATGTGGAACATTAGTAGGTGCTTTACCAACTAGAATTTCTGATTTTGGTACAGGTTTCTAAATGATAGTTTCTTAATTGAATTTATTTTTGTATTTGTGTTTTATTATTTTTAATCTTTATTTATACCCTTTTTATTTTTCGGAAACTCGTTTCTATATTTATTTAAGTTTGCTTATTCATGTGTATTCTTTGCGTATGTGAAAATCTGATAATAAACATTGTTCATTGTTTAATTAATTTTTTATGGTACAGTGTTTTTTTAAATAAAATACCACTTATTAAGTAACCAGTGACTATACAATATACTATTATAGTATAAAACTAAAAATTGATAATCAGGAAATCAGAAATATTATAGCTCGTATTAATGGATCAAGTTAGAAGTGTAAGTCTTTATTGAAAATAGAATGGCCCCCGCAGTCTAGAAAACGCTCCTACGCGCCTGTTATACAGGGTGCCTCAAAAAAGCGCGGCAAATAAAACTTACTTTTTTTATGGAATTCCTTATATTTAGGCAGCTTGAAGGTTTTAAATTGCCTCGTAATGAAATAGACTATTCTTTATTTAACTGTAGTTTATATCTTTACACTTAATGCAAATAATGTAACAGATTTAGTTTTTTGCATAGTGATGACAAAAGTGTTTTTTTTAACGAAAAATCGTTAAGAAAGCGTCACTTCTTTAAACAAAAAATTATAAAGAAAAGTAAAGTTTTTTAACTGTAAACAAAACTGCGTTTGAAAGACAAATATTGGCTGGTATCATCTGCTAATTTATAAATGGCAAAATGAATCGTCTGCGTTGTAAAATTCGACGATTTTGTAGCCATTTATCATTTGTACTGCCATTCAACCGCAAACCGGGATCGCTTTGTTAAATTAACACCTTACAAGAAAGCAGACACTGTTAACATTTCCTGAAGAATGCCTTCACAATCATTGATGACCTAGAGTTGTAAAAACAGTTGTTTCCCAGCCGGATCATTTTAATGAAAACAGCATGTTTTTTATTAAAAAAAAACTAAATGTTTTTTTTTTCTTATGAAAATGATCAATTAATTAAGTTTTCCTGTCGTGTTTCTAAATATTACCTATGAATTTTTTTAAATAAAAAAATGGTTTACGAAAGGCAACACTGTTTTCTTTATTTATAAGGGTCTGATTACCTGTGCACTATTTTCTGCTAACATTCGTCTTACTTTATTTAGTCTAACCATAGATTGTGCTCTTTTTGTTTTTTTGCGTTTTCCATAACATGGTCTTGCTTTGCCCATAATTGAAAACTAGAGATAATTAAGTGTGTTAGTGTTATAATAATTTATTAGGGTCAGGTTGGGTAAATGTGCAAACACGTAACGATTAGCGTAAAAGGAAAAGAATGCTATATTTAATTAAAAATCAATTTATTGTAAAACTGTAGTTCTAAGCGCTAGTATTTGACATGCAGTTTAGCTCAGAAAATATAGAAATACGAATGTACGAAATTTTGTACTGTTCATGAATTATTTTCGGAATCGGTGTAAAAATATGCAAATTGAATTTCACATTTTGTTGTATAACCATTTTATTACAACTGTTTTAGTCACAACTGAAATAACTCAACGAAACTAATGTCAAATTTTACTGATCTGCCAAATGTAGAACGAACACAGCTATTGCTAAAGTTATAATAGGTACAAAATAATATGAATGTCATAACAACTACCCTAATAAAATACTAAAACAACGTAAAACAAATTAGTTTGGAATAAACTGTTATAATCCTTGCTAATTATATAAACTCCAACCACAAGTTCACCAGACTGCAAAGATTCACATCGGGCGTGTGGTCGCTTAAATTTTATCGATCGATAAGAAGCTAGCCAAAACAATTACATGTGCCATTAGCCGGCAACGTCCCGCCCCCCGCGGCCACCTGACCATCAGAAGTGTTTAAAATTATGCCACTGACACATTCATTTAGACTGGTTGCAAAACTAACACCCTACATTTGAGGTGCATGCTTTTCAAGACGAGAGAGCACCACTTACTAAGTAAATTTTAAGATCTTCGGATTTCGAGACTAAATCGCCACCTTAACATCTTCAATTTATAGATGAACTGTCATTACTAGCTGCTCGACTTAAATTATGTATTGATTGTATGAAACCAACTTAGACATGATTTACACTTCCCATGAAGTACTAACTTTATTTTAAATAGATTTCCAATTTTTAGTTGTAATACTATACGAGTATAACGTGCTTAGACATCTTTTGGGTTGCCTAGCTTTCAGTTTCCTAAATTTTATATCTATTTTCTTAGGATGATTGACACTGTTTAAAATTGATAACAAGAGGTTAAAAAAGGGTAAATATACAAGTTTAATTGTTAGTGTTTACAATAAATATAAGTTAGTATGATTGCACCGGTAAAATCTAAAATTTCAGTCAAATTGTCAAATGATAGCTTTGTCTTCCATAAACTACAAATAAAAAAAAAATACACTAAAATAAGTTTATCTTTTAAACTGAATTCTGACAAGTTGAACATCCACTACATATTGTTAAATAGATTCACATTTGTGATAATCATAAAAACTGAAACACATAAAATGACGTCATAAAATTCTAAATAATTACAGGATCCCCTTAGAAACTGAAATGTATTCTCATTTTTAATTTATTTATGAGCATTAATGAATTAACATACAGTAAGCACGTGAATGCGTACATTGATAAAATTGGTAATCAATGAATTAACAATTTGTGGTATGTATAGAAGTGATAACGTAAAGCACTAAGTACTTCAATCATTTTTTATATATGTTTTTTATATTAAATAAATTAATAAATGTATAATTTTTATAAATTTTATATTTTTGCTTTATAAGCTTTACGAGCTCTTTGATAATTTTTCTTTCAAACGGAAACATATAAACCGTTCAATAGTTATTTGCCAGATAGGAGGCCATGTTAGGGTGATGAATTTCACCCTGTAAATATGCTGTCAGTCATTAACAAAAGTTAGGTTATGTTCATTTTATACAAAATGATAATTTTATGTTAATGTACAAAACGTGGTTGCCAATTTGGTTTTGGATTTTGTGCCACTTTTATTATTGGTTAAGATACATTTCATGAAAGACAAATTGCTGATTCTGAATACGTTTCATACTTTGTTGAGTAGGCATAATGGTATAATGAAAGTCGTTTTTTTATTGTAATTATAAATTGTATACAAAAATATTTAAATATTACAATTTATGTATTTTTTCAGTATAAATAAAGCTTTTACAAGTCACTTTAGGCCCATTGCATAACAATCTGTCTCCATTGTCCCTTATTCATGATTTTATTTCTCCAGTCTTCTATTCCTTTCCTTGCTATGTCTTCCATTACTGCCTCCTTCCACCTATTCGTTGGTCGCCCTCTTCTTCTAGTTTCTTGCGCTCTGCCTTCCAATACTATCTTAGTAGCTCTTCTATCCTGGCATTCCCCATATATGCCCAAACCATTTTAACCTTTGAGCTTTAGTGAAGTCTACTATACTTGGCTCTCCATACTTCTTTTGTACCTCTTCGTTTGTAAGTCTTCTCCAACCATCATCCGTCCGAGTCCCTCCAAATATTTTCTCAGCATTTTTCTCTCCCACCTACTTATCGTATCTTGGTCTGCCACATTCATCGTCATGTTTCACATGCGTACGTAGCTGTGGGTCGAATTACAGTCTTATAAGTCGTAGTTTTGCATTTCGCGACATTTGTCTTAAGGACATTATACTACTTAACGCGCCCGGACATCTCGATGCTTTTATTAACCTTGATTTCATTCCTTGTGTGTAATTTAAGTTTTCAGAGATTAATGTGCCTAAGAACGTAAACTCCTTAACTCGTTCTATTCTCAAATCTTAATATTACGCCATTATTATTGATTTCTTAATTTTTTCCATTACTTCTTTGTTAAAGCTGCTGAATATTGTCCAGTGGAAGTTGAAGAATGGATTTTTTTAAAATATGGCCACAGAAGAAAATCACAGGGAGTTAAGTTACAAGACCTCGGGGGCCACACTGTAGACATGTTTTGACTAATAACTCTGTTTTTGTAAAATCTCCAAGTAAATTTATGCGCCCATCTTATTGAAAGTACGTAACCCTTTTGTAATTCATTGTCACGTAACTCTTCAAAAATGGCGACAAAATTTCAGTATGATATGGTTGTGCATTTAGAAAACCTAAAATTTGAACTATTAAAATAAAATTTAATCGTTTTGCTGCACTCAATTACCTTAAAAAATATAGGACCTATAACTCTTCTTTTACTAATTGCAGCCCAAACCCCGATTTTTTTGTGGGTGAAGCGGTTCTTCAACATAAACACTTGGGATTCTCAGCGCTCCACATCCTCATACTTTGTGAATTAATATAGCCAGATAAATAGAAGTATGCCTCATCAGTAAAGAAAGTTTTCTCAAACGCATTATCGATATTTCCTAAATTATTGATAAACCAGTTATAAAATTCCAATCTAACCGAAGGATCGTTTTGGCAGCAGTTCCTGATACACTTGCAACCGGTAAGGAAAATAATGCAAATTGCTTCTTAATATCCTATGAGATGTTGAATATGAAACACTTAATTGCTGTCCTAAATGGCGAACAGATACGTGTGGTTGTTCTTGCACAATTTGTCTCGCATTGTTAACTACTTCTTCAGTGCGTATGTTGCAAATAGTATGTATCATTTTTTAGGTCGTGGGCCAAAAGGTTTAAATTCAAAATTGTTCCGCCCCATAATATTTCTAATACTAGTTTTTTCAGATATCTAAAACAGTACAAAGCCGAAAATTAAAGCAAACAATTAAGTTTTATGCATAAATACTTGCATCCCAAAAGTCACTAAGCCGGGCAAAAATTTCAGTTTCACTGAGGTCGGGACTGTCGGCTTTATAATGCCTTGTAAGCCTTTGTAATTTGTAGTTTTGTGTCACCTTTAATGACTTTGGCATATTTACTTTAGTACTACAATTTGTTGACAGATAGATATCCATGACGCCGATGTCCATAAATATTATGCTAGTGGCAAACAAAGTATGAAAGGACTGGCAACATTGCATGTTTAACCTCAAAATGTCAAATTAGACACTTTCGTGAGCCTCCTGTACATAACAGCTGCTTCTGACAAAGTGTCAGAATGAGTTTCTAGGGAGTTTTAGTTTTATTAAACATAAAAACAAAATTTCATGTCTACCTACTTGGCAAATAACTATTGAACGGTTTATATAGTACATTTTTTTTCTATAATAATTTTCAAGGTCAACTTTCTAGGGGATAGGTTGCATTCTTGCAGGGTCCCTAGTTTTAATAATGTTGGTACATAGATTTTTAGTTCTTTTCTTCCACTAAAAAAAAATTATTGTCATTTTGACAGATATGTCATAATTTAATATCGCTTGCTTCATTTTTGCATTTAAAATATTTCTTGGTTTTCTTTATTTATCCGATTTTATTGATGATGCGATGATTCCATGTTAAAAAAAGAAATTTGTCAAGAGTTCAAATTAAGAAACTTTTACATTCAAAATTGACACATAACCATAATTTTGAAAAAGTTCTACAACACGAGGTATAAAAATTTCCTAGCGTTTTAATCACATGTCTACCAACATTGTAACACTTTGACAGTTATTATAGAAAAAAACGTACTATAATTTAAATGTAAAGTATGTTCACGAAACTCCTGGGCTGTCAAACTGTAACAATTATATTTAAGTTGGGCAGCAGATTTAAATTTTTGTTCGTAACTTCTTTCACATTTGGAAACACTGCAAAATTTTGAAACTTCCAAATTTCATAATTTGATTTATTTGTCAAAGTGACATTTCAATTCGTAATTGTCTATCAACGAAGAATCGTTTTTAAAATGCACCAAACACCAACTTTGAGAAATTATAAGGCCACTGATTAACACCACCAGCAAAAAAATATGTTGTTGATGAGTTCCTATCCCAACATGGGCATGCCGTTCTTAGACTGCCTCCTTACCAGTGCCAGTATAATCCCATAGAGTTAGCATGGGCTTTTGCAAAAAACTATTACAACAAGCATATACAATCCCACCTTCATCCAAAGATAATGTTGACGAGTTATGGCGTATAGCTTTCAGTAATTTTACAGAGCAAATGTGGAAGAAGAGTATTGCTCATTGTGAAACACTTATTAAAAATGATTGGATAAATACATTATTACATTGGCACTTGCAGTGTGGCGGATATTCCTCCAGTCATAACATCGTTAACTGAATCTGATACTGACGAGTCCGACATGGAATTCTCTCAGATTCTGAAACAACAGACTGATTGTGGAAATATAAAAGTATCCATTATAAATTTCTTATTCTCTCTCTTTTTCTGTAGCACTACAGCCCTAGGTGCGTTTTGGTTTAAAATTCAAAACTTACATTTCCAATTTGTAACTTTGTTTAATATTTTTCTACTTTCGACATAAAACCATATATATAATACACATATATTGCTAGTAGAGCCTCGGAACGCCCCAAAACATTACGGCGCCCGACATAGTCTCACTTAGAGTATAACGCGTCTCGTGCGCATGCGTGAGAATTCGAACTCCGCCTTTAGAAGCGAATTTTAAACTTGACCACTTCCCCATTGGGCGGACGACGAAGAGTTGGTTGTCTGTCTCACTTCCTTCGTGAGTTTCCCACTCATAGCCGCTAGCAATATAGTAAGTATTAGATATATGCATAAAACCATATATGTAAAAACCATCGAACATAACCTATCTTTATTTATCACTAGTTTAGTCACTAGATTTGAGTACATTCCATAAATAGTTACTATTAGAAGTACACTCAAGAAATTTTAAAACAATTATTTTTGACAGCCCAGGAGTTTCGTGAACAGAGTTTATGTGTACTCTTATAATACCTATATTATCTTTTTTTGAATTCGGGCGCCATCACTAAACTCTCCTCCTTTTTATAATTGGTCGGCACGGTGTAGTTATTAACGGCTGCTTTTGCAAACCGACCACAGTATAAACACCGACACGCAAATAGAACTACTATACGCTGGCGTTCGCTCGAGCTGCTTTTCCTGCACCGACTTAATTTAATACGGCATCTACATATAAGCCGTTTCACGACCTTTTTGGGACAGAGTTGGCTATGATTTTTTCTTTTCATGTCGGACTAACTGATTCGATGATGTAGCGGATGCAACTTTTTTTTCTGACAGTGTCTGTTCGACATTTTCTTGCCACTTGCCACCATATTGCCAGATTTATTATTTTAATATTCGTAAGAAAATATATTATTTATCAAATGTGTAAAATAATATATTAAAGTATATTAAAGTGTTTTAAAGACCAGTTATTCACGAATACTTTACGCTTTTTTTATTATACCTGCAATACTGGAAATAAATTACGCACTAAAAACTTAGAATAATTTTTGTCGTGATAAATCGAGAAAGCATAATAATATTGCTACTATAGTTACCAGAATTGTTTACGTTTTTATCGTGTCCACGTCCGTTGTTGCATTCAGTCGTTTCCTTGACAACCTTTAAAGCTCGGCGTGCTTTAATCGCCTGTTTTCGCAGGGTCAGGTGTGCTTTAAACGGCGATTCTGAAGCAGGTATAATAAAAATAACTTTAATTTCCGTCAAAGGAAAAGTCAAAATGCCCAAAATAATTTTGTTACAACAAAAAATTTTCATTAAACGATGCTACTTCCAATTTAAAAAGGACAGCCCAAATTTAAAAGAACGTGAGTCGATGTGGAGACTAGAGAATATCCGGCAACAATGTACCTATCAGAAAATATAACCTTAAACTGAAAACAACCTAACCTAACACAAAAAGTGTCAATTTCCATGAGGAAGTTTAGTTGCAACAGAGGTTCTGCCAACAAAATTACTAGATGGTCATAGCCTCACCTGACCTAAAAAGATCGTAAACGGCTTATAATAACACCACCTTGAAGCAACAATTTTAATTATATTGTTATAGAAATGAGAGCTAGGGCACTTTCAGGATTTATACGGAGCAAGAAATAACATTTATCAACTCCATCGACATTGCACAGCCGCCATCTTCGAATTATAGTCCAGTCAAATTCTAGAAAATAGTGGAAAGTTTTAGTGGAGTTTTGATATTTGGTTCCTATATGTTTTTTGGGTCGCTGTACACGAATATCAGGTTTTCCAACAAGAATTTTGACCGGAAACACGTTTTTTAAGCAAAAACGGTGCAAAAAACAAGATTTTTCTTAATTTGTCTAAAATTACTCGAAAACTATCCAATTTCGTAAATGTTGAACCTATATGAAATGAAAGAGGATTAAATTTCCTACATTTTATGTAGGTGAGGTTTTTTTACTCCGATCAATCGTTAATCCGCGAGAGCGCCGCGAAGTTAGGTGTGAAAAGCAAAAAAAGGTGAATTATCCCAGTTTACTTCAAAGTAAATCGAAGACTATCCATGTTTCGTAAATCAAAAATGGTATATGAAATGAATAATCATAAATGAAATGTTGGCAAACCTGATAATTGCGGACAGCGACCTAAAAAACATATAGGAACCAAATATCAAAACTTTCCCCTATTTTCTACCATTTGACTGTACTATAATTTCGGCGGCGCTCTGGCGGCTGAACGATTGATCGAAGAAAAAAACCATACGCACGTAAAATGTAGGAAATGTTTATCCTCTTTCATTTCATATAGGTTCAACATTTACGAAATTGGAGAGTTTTCGATAAATTAAAAAAAAACTGAAAAAACTCGTTTTTTACACCGTTTTTGCTTTAAAAAAACGTGTTTCCGATCAAAATTCTTGTTGGCAAACCTGATATTCGTGTACAGCGACTCAAAAGACATATAAGAACCAAATATTAAAACTCCACCAAAACTTTGCCCTATTTTCTACCAATTGACTGTACTATAACTTCGCGACGCTCTCGCGGGCTGAACGACTGGTCGGAGAAAAAACCTCACGTACATAAAATGTAGGAAATTTTATGTTCTTTCATTTCATATAGGTTCAACATTTACGAGATAATTTTAGAAAAACTAAGAAAATAGGATTTTTACAACGTTTTTGCTTAAAAACATATTTCCGGTCAAAATTTTTGTTGGCAAACCTGATATTCGTGTACAGCGACCCAAAAAACATATAGGAACCAAATATCAAAACTCCACCTAAACTTTTCCCTATTCGCCTTTTTGAGCACCATTTGACTGGACTACTAGTAATTTCCAAGTTTTGTATTGGTAACCTTTTTGATATTTATCATATTGACATTAAATTATTAACCTTATTTAAGCTAAATGACACAATACATCAGAAGCGTACTCAACATTGTGGTATGGCGCATTTCAAAACAGAATTAACAACACACACAAAATAGCAACAATAACAATAGCAATAACAAAATAACAGAATTAACGAAATCAACAGCAACAGAAAATTTTCACACTTTAAAACACAAAGAATCTGTCATATGACGTTAGTCACTACGCAAACGAAATCCCTTTACCCACTGCTACTGATTGCTTGTCATTTAAAATATAACCAAACTTTGTATGTTTCACAATTACTTCTTTTCACATATTACCAATTCAGTGAAATTAAATATGAGCACAGAGCCTTTCATGGCCTACCTTGAGAGTCAATCTGGATGCCATAAGTTGTAGTTCACATCTCCTGTCGGCGACACAATACATTCGCAGACAAACCCCACCAATAGCTTCCGCTTGCACTCAACCACGAATCACCTTTATTACTTCTGGTTCATGTACGAGAAGCGTTCAAATATGAATTATAATTTGAATTGCACGCCAAAAGACAAACATGCAAAGAAGTTGTATACATTAATTAATGCTCTGGAACAAGTCCTAACTTCAGTCTTCACAATGCATTTTCGTTCAATTGGCAAGCATAAGTGAAGTGGGACTGCATGTAAGCGTGGAAAAAAGCATTAGTAGTAAATTTCTTATCAACGAAGATATCAAACTAGGGATGGGCGCGTGACGTGAAAACAGTCGTGTCACGTCGTGTCACGGCGTGTCACGTCGTGAACGTGACTAATATTTGAAAATCGTGACGTGACCATGAGTGAACGTGAGTGAAAATTTCCAAGGCGTGATTCACGTTTCACGTTAATTTCACGTTAAATATTTAGTAACGAATAAAAAGCTGCAGAGTGCAGCAACTTTTCAATTCATTAAATCACAAAATTGTACCAAACAAGTTACATTATGTGGTTTTATTTTTGGACCCTAATTATATATCCTTAATGTTCATACCTTCACATAAAAGAGAAGATTATAATGCAAATAAAACTATAGATGATAATGATGAAATACATAGCAAACGACTCAAAACTGGTACATCAGCATAAGATTCTTATCTTTCTACACTTAGAGACAGCTCTGCCGATGACACATGTAATTAGGATGATGTCGAAACAGAACTAAATTCGGAAATGTAGATGACATTTTAGGATTTCGGAAAAACAGTGTAAATACGCCACTGTTAAAAAAACGCGCATAATTCGACTTAACGCTGAGAATGTTGATTACATATTATTTTTAAATCAACATTTTAATGTTTAGATTGTGTATATGAACTTATTATTCTAATAAAAGTAATGGTTTGTTTTTTATACTCGGCTAACGCTGAAAATGTTATTTCGTTTTATTATTAAACCAAAAATGTATTGTGTAGATGTGTTGATGAACCTATTTTTCGAAAAGTACCTAATGTTTTGTTTTGTATACTCGACTTAACACTGAAAATGTTGATTACGTTTTATTTTTAAACCAATTTATTGTGTACTTCTGTAGATGAACTTATTATTGTAATAAAAGTAATTTTTTTTGTATACTCGCCTTAACGCTGAAAATGTTGATCCTTGTACGTGAAGTACGTTCAAACCTACGAATTAAAATTGTTGCCTAGCAACATATACCTTCTGTACTCATACCAATAAAGGAAACGTCAATTCCAATGACAGCTTTCAGTATTAAAAGTAATGTCGTTGAAGACAGCTGCAAGAAATATATTTGCGAGAAATCAGTATTTATCCCTTGTCGAAGTTATTGTAGTAAATTTTCATTTTTTTTATTTTTATGTCAACTATTCTGATTGCAACATATCACGTAAATTATGTCAGGTGCAAAACATATTTTTAGTTCTCTTTAGTGTTTTTTCATTGGTTTTAAATTTGAACATTCTGTTCTATCTGAATTTAAATTTTGAAATAAAAGCTGCGTGTCACGTCGTGAGTGGCGTGTCACGCCGTGAACGTGATTGAACGTGAGCGTGAACGTGCGTGAACGTGACTGTTTAACGCCAGCGTGAAACGTGCGTGACGTGAGCGAAAAATCACTCACGCGCCCATCTCTATATCAAACGATAAGAAACTTTATACCGTGTGAATAATGTAAGATTATATACTGGCAACTTTATTTTAGCATTAATCAATTTACCCATGCTAGTAACTATTGTCGGTTTTGAAATTACAATGAAACTAGCAACCAGTGAGACAAATGTCTCATTTAATAAAACAAAAAAGACCGTTTTTCAAATAGAACGCGTATTAAATAAAAACAATAATATTTTTTAAAATCACGTGATTGAAATTCGGTTAATGACCTGACATGACCATTCCAAACATATAACTTTAATAACTTGTTTCTCTATCTCTTACGGTTTGGCTGCTGAAACAGCGTATCGGACGGACGGAAATCACGTGATTTCTCGAAAACCGAAAGTGCTACGTGACTGAAATTCGGTTCCTGACCTGACATGACCATTCCAAACATATAACTTTAATAACTTGTTTCTCTATCTCTTACGGTTTGGCTGCTGAAACAGCGTCCCGGACGGACCAGCGTCCCGGACGGACGGAAACACGTGATTTCTCGAAAACCGGAAGTGCTACGTGACTGAAATTCGGTTCCTGACCTGACATGACCATTCCAAACATATAACTTTAATAACTTGTTTCTCTATCTCTTACGGTTTGGCTGCTGAAACAGCGTCCCGGACGGACCAGCGTCCCGGACGGACGGAAACACGTGATTTCTCGAAAACCGGAAGTGTTACGTGACTGAAATTCGGTTCCTGACCTGACATGACCATTCCAAACATATAACTTTAATAACTTGTTTCTCTATCTCATACGGTTTGGCTGCTGAAACAGCGTCCGGACGGACCAGCGTCCCGGACGGACGGAAATCACGTGATTTCTCGAAAACCGGAAGTGCCACGTGACTGAAATTCGGTTCCTGACCTGACATGACCATTCCAAACATATAACTTTCATAATTTTTTTCTCTATCTCTTACGGTTTGGCTGCGGAACCAGCGTTCCGGACAGACAAGTCTATTAGATAAAGGAAAAGTCTATTATATATATGGACTAGCAGTCCAGTGAGACAAATGTCTCATTTAATAAAACAAAAAAGACCGTTTTGCAAATAGAACGCGTATTCACCACACGTACGTATATGACGTCATTGTTGGTAGCAAACTACCAGTCGCATTCGCTTGATAAAACTTGCCTAGAATCTAACCTAAAAAGTTAGGATTAGGATAATTCAGATAATAAATAGTGTTAGAGACTGAAAATCGGTTCCTGACCTGACATGACCATTCCAAACAAATAACTTCAATAACTTTTTTCTCTATCTCTTACGGTTTGGCTGCTGAAACAGCGTCCCGGACAGATAATAAAGTTTTAATTAATTTCTATAGTCACTGTGTTGTTATTTTGTTTTCAAACACCATGGTACCATTAAGTAAATGCCCTATGTCTAATTTTGCATAATACAGCCATGTACAGTCTTACATCATTCTCACTGTATAATTCTGGCCCCATCGGTATATAACAGCAATGAGATAACATGAACAAGAAAATAACACGTATTGCTTGAGTAAGAAAGAGATAAACATAGTAGTAAATATTCGAGTAGGCATGACGATTATTTTAATTATGACATAAGTCAACTAAACATGCCTACCAATAGTTATTTATGCATCTAGGACGAAAAATTGTCTTTTTACGGACGATGCCTGCAATTGCTGGCCGCGGCGGTACGTAAATGCGTCCGTAAAATCACATTTTATAGGGAGGTCTACGGAAAAATAACTATTATCGTATAGTCATCTCTTTCTTACTCAAGCATTCTATTTTGTTGTTTATGTTATCTTATTGCTGTTATACAGAGAGATTTTCTTTACTACGAACACGGCAGACGATATGACGAATTTACAAATGCCGAAAATTTGACTGACAGTTCGCCAATTTTGTCAACAGATAATATCTGTAATTATTTCCCTCTTAAATGGATAACTACGTGGCAACGGAAAAGTGCAAATTGTAAAATGCTATTATCTGGTTCAAACGTTTCACGAAATTCAAAATTCTTTCACATTTGAAAATAGACGTTCTCCATCGTTATTAATAGAGAGTTTGAGCACCTGGTACGTTATACGCTAACGCTATTTTAAGGCAACTGCGCAGGCGTAGAAAATACCATAACGTTAAACACTTATCGGAGCACGTTATTTCACTACGAATAGCGTAGAGGTTTACCGTAAACGCTAAGTTGGTTTGTGAGGTTGCGTTACCATGCCTAATTTCTTATAATAGTTATGTTATTTAGGTAATTACTGCTCCTTGCATTTACTTACCAATAATTAACAAACTGAGGAAGTATACTACAACCTTTCAATATTTGCCAAATTGTGAGGTTTTCAAATACCGTTTGTTATTGTTGTGCTCAAACTCTATAAAATGATACCCTCCCGTAAAAGTTTATCGTTACTAGTCATGTGACTTTATCGTTAACGGGAAGTTTAACGTCGAAGTGCTCAAACTCTCTAAATTTTGTACAGAGTTACCTTAAATTTTGGAAAATTTGGATGTGTTTCTCCCCAAAAACCATAAAAGGCCTAGTGTTACCAACGAAGACAGGTATTTAATGAAACTAATAGTTTGTACTACCGCTAATGACCGTCCAGATTATTCCCTTAATAACCAAATTGTTGCACTAGTAGATTTAGGTGCTTCCACTACTAGAATTATTTTACGAAACGTTTGCTATTGGTCCTAAGAACTACAAAAGACACACGAAATTCTTCCCGATGATTATTTCAGACGTATGAATTTTGTAAAACTGCGACAGAAATGACGAACCCTTCCTCCGGAAAGTCGTTTTCACTGATGAGTCTACATTTCCCAGTGCAAGCTCGCCATAACCCACAGAATTGGCCGCGAGAAAACCTGTATAGATATTTTGAATTCCGCATTCATTAGCCCCACAACTTAAATGTTTGGGTAGGAATGCCGGGTAAGAACATGATCGCTCTATTTTTTATTGATAGAACCTAAGCAGCCCTAAATACTTTGAACTACTACAGCAAAAAATCCTTCCAGAAATTGGACATATAGCGAATGAGGGATTTAATAAACTTTGGTTGCAGTTGCATGGCTGCCACACTCACAACACTGTTGCAGTTCAAGAATCTGTGAACAATACATTACCAAATAGACCGTTGACTGGACGAGGTAGCCAGTTTGTGGCCAGCTAAATCTCCAGATCTCTCTTCCAATGATTTCTGCTTATGGGACTACATAGAATCGAAAATGGTTTTCCGGATAACATTACTAGCGATTTGAAGAAATTGCTTTTAAAAATTGAAGAGGCGTTTCAAAGGATTAATCCTAGTATGTTGGCTAATGTGCGAAGAAGTTTCTATGATCGCTTAGGTTATTATTTAGCGCAAGAAGGCGAGTTCTTCGAACACGAACGAATTTAATAGCTTAAGTTTTTTTGTTTGAAATAAAAATAGTTTTACTTTTATTTGCATCTCTTTTACTATTACTTAGTTTGTTCAGAATAAATTGTTTATTTCTTCTGCGTTGTACTTTGTAAACTACATACCTTCTTTTACTCCGTTAATCTCTACAAATCATGTTCTTCAAATCCGAATTTATCATCTGAATTTAATCACAGAATAACACAGTATCTCAGCCGGGCTCCATAGCTCAGTGGTAAGCATTCTGGCTACTGATCTAAGGGTCGAGAGTTTGATCCCCGACCCCGGTGAGGTTTTTAAAAATAAAAAATGCAGATGAAAACTTCTACAGAATGCCATCAGTCGGAAGTGATGTAAAGCCGTGGGTCCCATGTTACTACGATGTGTAGCATGTAAAAGATCCCTTGCTAAGGTTGGAACTCCTTAGTCTCGACAAAATTCTAAATAGGACAAAGGTACCTGGTACTCTGCATACCTAGACCTTATTCATGGGGTTGGCAAAAAGGGCCTATAAAGGCTTACTTGCTAGACTTGAGTCTCTCCAAAAATAATACTACTACAGTACCACCAAGCACACAAAACCCCGGGAAAATATGTGAACGAAATCTAAAAATCCAGTAAGGGGAACTAGAGAACCAATAAAAAGCAAGCTTTGCGGAGAGGTACATTCAAACAAAAAACATAAACGTCCCTTCGCGATTGCTGCTATTGCGTCAGTTAGAGGTGTCTAATTTCCAGTTTATTTTAGTGCTGTTGTCATTAGTTTTGTTGTTCTTTGTTAATTTTTGTTAGTATTACTTTTCTTCGTTAATTCTATTGTTGTTTACCTATTCGTCGTTTAATTTTGGGCGGCTTGGTTATATAACAGCAAGTCGTAAGTATTAAATGCTTTCTAAAATGCTAACTTAAGTTGCAGTTATATATTTATGTAATACTAAATTCCTCTTTACATAGGATTACAATGAGCTATAAAGCAAGACAGCTTGTGCATTCAGAAACAAGGAGTATTATTGCAATTTGCAAATGTCATAAACTTTTTTGATCAACAGAAGACTTCTGGAACGTTGACATTGCTCGTAGAGCAATCTACAGAAATAGCAGCCGCAGCAACTGGAAAATCAACCTCTCTGATAAAGAAAGATCCTAAGGAGTATGTTACAGCGACAATTTGGAATCCTCGAACAGGCAAACGTTATAGAGGAAGACCGAGAGCACGTTGGAAAAACGATCTATGCCACAATAGGAGCAAGACTACAATGGACACTAACAGCACAAGATCGGACAGAGTGGAAGAATCTTGAGGAGGCATATGCCTAAAATTGGAGTGAACAACATAATGTTCTATGATGATGATGATGATGATGTTATAGCAGGTAATACTTAAAAATTACAATATTTTTTCTCAGCATTGTCATTAAAAAACATAATGCAGATAATACTTTAGTTCTTACTTCTTCCAGGCACTACTTCTTTAACATCTCCAAAAAAGAAGAAACTCAAGGAAGGCTCTACGAAAATTGTTCTCGACGATATTGATTTGGAAGTCTTGCGAAGAACAGTTCATGAAATGTTCACTGTGGAGCATAGAGTAGCGAGTCTAAATGTATTAGTAAACAGAATGAATGAGAAAGTTAACTATACTGGTGGTCGATAAACTTTGAGAAAGCATCTAAAAGAAATAGGATTTCATTATAAGAAATGTGACAAAAGAAAATTGCTCATGGAAAGGAGAGACATTGTAGTTTGACGTTGTAGGTATTTAAGGAAAATAAAAGAAATCGAAGAAATAGGTGCGAAAAAAAACCTGTTTCGTTCATAGACGAAACATATATTCCGGAGTAGGAAAATGATGAATCGGGTGTTTACAAAGTTACATTTAAATGAGTCCTTAGTCGGGACTTTGGTAATCGGTCCATTGCTAACGAGAATCGATTACAATCAAGTCCATTATAAGAAGGATATATGTACTATATTTGGGTCAGCATTCTATATAATGATAATTAAGCAATCTAATATATTTATTTTATATAATCCCTCAGTAATTTATTAGCAAAAAAATAAGTATTGCATTCTTGGTTGTTCTATTTACTATTATTTTTGTTACAATTTCCCGCGTTTACGAATGTTTATAATTTTTCTGCGGAGTGTAATTGTCAAACAGAGCTAGCGCCAGTCTCCCCTACCCGGGGCTTTTGTGTGCTTGGTGGCACTGTACACTGTACTACTACTGGTATCTTTTTAGGCAACCGTAAATTCGCCTTGATTTACTCGTGTTCGCAGTTCATGAATTTTCTCTGTATACAATTATGGCCCCTTCCGTATGTACAAAACTTGTTACGTGCTAAAAGCATATGATATTAATACTAGTAATCTACGGTATATAAGTGTTGAATAAGAGATCAAGTGGGATTAATGCGATAATAACTCATAAAAATTAATATCAGATTGGCATTGGTCGTTACTAGAGGAAAAAAAATAAACAACGGTTTTGTTTTGAAAAAAACGTGTGACAGCATTTGAAAGTGCAAGGGGTTTCGTGGTATATAAGTGATAATCTTGCCAATGCATATGGTTTGGCTATAGTAGGGAATGTTACTGGCCAACCGTCCTGGTAGGAGATTTAAGAAGCGAGTATAATTTTTCCGACGAATGTAAATTCGAGCTTAGAAGACATTTGGGAAACCACGGAATAACGTTTACACAGTTTATTGCCTGTTTAACAGGGTATGTACAGTTATTTTGGCATCCACCTCATTTTATCTTGAACTTCGAATTATAGCAAAAAGTGTAAGCGTGAAAACCTACAGAAAACTTAGTCTGCTGAAAGTCACCAGGCAGTTTTGAGGCCTACTTGCCGCATGTGACAGCTTACGATTTGGGGCTGTCAAGCTGACATTTAATAGGAGTCAGTGGAGGCATTAAACGTCTACAAGTGTAACCACAAACAGATAAGTGATTTTGATGAAATTTTTTTTTATATGATAACGCTGTGTAAACATTAAAAAGACTAGTAGTTTAAGTTGAGAGAGGTATCCCGTCCCGTTCATATAATAGGCCAAATTGGATGTCTCAATGTTTGAGTGATAATAAAGCTAGTTAAGGTTATTGCTCTCTTTCATTTTAATTACAAGCATTGGGTTCAATAATTGTCTATTAGATATTCAGTGAAGTTACAAGTTTCTTGACATATATCAGTGTACCTGAGTATTAACTCGTTGGCGCTCCCTTTAACATCTTAATCAAAGAATTCGCGACGTCTTCACTGTTGCTAGAGACGGGCCTCAAGTACACTTATATGATGATCAATTGTTGAGTTGAATAATTAAATAGCGATGAACTAAAAGTAAGTAAAAAGCTAACAAGATTTTGGCGAACCAACGAGGGGCTATAATTTGGAACATGTACCTTTAGGTAGCACAATAATTGAAAGTAACAATATTTTCAGTAGTTATACTTAATTAAAAGAATTCGGATGTAATTAGATCTGTTTATTATATGTATTTGTTTATGTAAGTGGGAAATATGATCAGAACGTGACACACAAAGAATTACTTTGAGAATATTAAATAAGACGTTATACTTGTGTTAAAAAGGGTTTAGTTTTGAAGAATTGGTTTCTTTTACGTATACCTAGAGATTTATTTTACCTTACGGAACCATAATAATCGGTCAGAATGAATATTGATAGGTTGTTGGTATACGAAATAGATTATACATTACGAATACGGGGTGTTGTTTGTAAGGCGAATATGATAGATAAGCGTAAATAGCTTAGAGCACGTATTAGGTTAGAAAAGACGGGTAATGCCTTTTTCCCGGAGGTGGAGATGAATAATGTGGAGGAATTAGATATATGCAATAGGAAGCTTGACATTCTTGTAGAAGAAATATTAGCAACAGAGTCATTTGTTAGGGGTGGTAATGATTATAAACGTATTCAGACCCTCTTGATACATATTTCAAATCGACTTGAACGGTTAGTTTCTGGGGGGCCTTTAACAGATGATAAAGATGAGCTATATAATAGGTGTTTAGGGGCTATGGACGAGCTCGAGTCCAGATTAACGTCCGAAAATGAGCCTTTAGTTCCTTCTATTTCACAAGCGGTTAACTTGATGGGCCTTGACGATGAGCCGTCACAAATCAATCAATCACAAAATCACTTTAGTAATTCAAATTTGATTGATAATCTACATTTTCAGACTTTACCGACACCTATTGGTATTAATAGCACTAAAGTTATTGACGCTCCTCCACGTTACAACAATTACCTTCCAATGAATAAATGGAACCTTTGTTTTGATGGTCAATCGGGACTTTCTAGTTTTCTAGAACGTGTTGAAGAATTGCGAATGGCGCGTGGGGTTACTAAGAAACAACTTTTTACTTCAGCTGTGGAATTTTTCATAGAATATGCTTTGATTTGGTATCGATCGGTTAAAGATACTTTGTATAATTGGGATCAGCTAGTTAGTGCGTTACGTTCAGCTTTTCTTCCATGTGATTATGAAGCTTGTTTATGGGATGAAATACGAAGTCGTACTCAGGGAGCCGATGAACCTGTAACCGTATTTGTGTCGATTATGGAAAACTTATTCCATCGGTTACAATCGATGCCTTCCGAAACAAATCGCCTTAGTCTCATTCGTAGGAATCTATTACCACATTTTTAAACCCAATTGGCTTTAGAAAACATTGTTTGCTTCTCACATTTACTTCGAGTGTGTAAATCTGTTGAGGATGCACATGTGCGTGCACAACGGTTCCGTGGACCTTCCACTCAGAGAAATCGAATGTTAGAACCTGATTTTACTGTCCGTACGTGCCCTTCATGTTCGGGAAATGGTGGTCGACGCCGCTAGACGACCGAATAGCGCTTTGTCAAGAAAATTCTTCAGTCAATGTTGTAAATTATTCGGATACTAGTTCTAAAGCTGTTTTAGATTATATTTTAAGTCACGCAGGTCCTGATGAGAGACCGTATCTTAAAGTTTCAATTTTTGGTAATCAGATTCTTGGATTGTTAGATTCGGGTGCTTCGCATACTGTTGTTGGTAGAAAAGGATGGGAGCTGTTGAAAGCTCATTGTAGGCTTACACCAAGTAAAGATAGGACTTATAATGTTGCTGATGGTGCATAGTGTCAAATATTAGGTATAGTTACAGTACCACTTATGCTTTGCGATAGAGTTTGCACTTGTGAGTTATTAGTTGTGCCTTCCGTACACCATACTTTGATTTTGGGATGCGATTTTTTGGGTAGGATGAGTATTGTAACCGATCTTAGAATTAACGAATAGACCTTCTCAAAAGATCACTTGATCCCGGAAGTTAATGCTATACAGGCCGTAGAACATTTATCTGAAGTTCAGCGCGAACGATTAGATTGTTTTTTCAAAGAAGTTTTTAGTAAAATGGGAACGGGCCAGCACCTCGTTGTTCATAAAAAATCTAATATGCTAAAAATTTCGACAACTCGCCTCGGAATCAGGATAGATCTAAAAGACGACGACACTTGCAAAGAAAACGGACAATGAAATTTGCTACGTGGAATATTCAAGGATTAAGAACGAAACAAACAGAAATTTTTCAAGAACTGGAAAAAATGAAAATAGACATTTGCGTCGTCACTGAAACTAAGAAGAAAGGACAAGGAAATCAAACAATAGGAAATTATATTCACTTCTATAGTGGTGTACAAAAGGATGCTAGAGCTAAAAGGGGAGTTTCGGTGGCAGTACATAAAAGTCTCAAGAAAAATATAAAAAGCTGGGAAGAAATTGACGAACCACTGATGAAAATAGAAATAGATAAAAATTGTAGACGTATAGTAATAGTAGGAGTATACGCCCCTAGCAATGACGCTGATACACTTCAAAAGGATCAGTTCTATCAGCAGTTATCCAACGTACTATCAGATATTAAAGATAATAAAGAAATACTTATGCTAGGGGACTTCAACGGTCGTACAGGTAGAGAAGATAACAGCACAGTAGTGGGTAGATATGGAGAACTTATTAAAAATGATAACGGGCAACGCTTAATTGACCTATGCAGCCACATGTCGTTGAAAATTATGAACGGTTTCTTCCCTCACAAAGATATCCACAAGTTTACGTGGATACAACCGCCTAGAGATCTTCGATCTATAATTGATTATGTTATCCAAACGCAGAATGCAAAATTAAGCACAACGGACGTAATGGTATATCGTGGGCCAGAATGCGGCTCGGACCATCACTTACTAATTGCTAAGGTAATTGTAAATCATAGAAGAGCAACAACTAATAGAAACCCAGAAAAAGAACACAACCATAATAAACTAGAAGAGCACAGATATAACCTTGAAAGTTTCAGACAGGAGTCCACCCAGTTTCTATATAAATTAAGGTTGGCTAATAAACTACAAATGATACAAAACGGAAGTAGTGCCGAATTATATAACCAGATCAAAATGGCCATACATCAAGCAGCAAAAGAAGCATTGGGAATGCATAACAAACGAAGACAGAAAAACCAAGAAGAGTGGACAGAAAAAATTGAAGAATTAGTCAAACAGAAAAAGACACCATATCAAAAATGGCTTGATACTAAGACGGAACAAGACAGAATAACATATGCAAGATGGAACAGGGAAGTGAAAAAAGAGTTAGTGAAAAGCAAAAACGAGATATGGGAAAGACAGTGCGACGAAATAGATCGATGTATAGGAGGAACAAAAGTATCGGAAGCATGGAAGACAATAAGAAACCTTAAAAAAGATGGACAAGGACAGAGTAAAGTACATTTGATAAGCATGTAAAAATGGGAAGAATATTACAAGTCACTTCTTACTGAAAATAGAAACGAATTTAAGGCGGATATAATAGATGAAACGCAAAATGTAGGTACTGAAATAATAAGCAAGATAACAGTAGATGAAATAAAAAAGGTCTTAAGGGAAACAAAAAATAACAAAGCAGCAGGACCAGGAAATATCCCCATTGAGCTGGTAAAATACGGACCAGAGGTGTTACTGGAAATACTTGCCGTAATATTTAACAAATGTATGTTAGCAGGTGACAATATCCCTGAGGACTGGAATATAGCATATATTAGCTCAATATATAAGAAGGGAGATAAAAGACAGTGCAAGAACTACCGGGGTATAAGTGTTACTAGTGCAATGGGGAGGTTGTACGGTCGCATACTTAAAAAGAGAATAGAAAGTACTATCAAAGTAATAGAAGAACAAAGTGGATTCCGTGCTGGTCGATCGTGTATGGACAATGTATTCGTACTGCAACCAATAATTGAAAAACGGAAAGCCAGAAATTTGTCTACCCACCTAGTGTTTATTGACCTCGAAAAAGCCTATGATACTGTACCGCTTCAAAGGCTTTTTGAGGTTTTAATCAAGATTGGTCTAAATAAGATATACATTCGAGCAATTGGGGAGATGTACAAAAACTCAAAAAGTGCTGTAAGGGTCGGAAATAATATTTCAGACTATTCAATTCACCTGTCATCTGCCAAAAAGTGACCAATTACAATCCAGAATCCTGACGTTTCTTGACCAATCAAAAAAATATCAGTGGATATATCTTCCTAGAAGGTATTCAAGTGACTATTTTTAACAAATGCGATTTTTATTAGAAAAAGTCAATATTAGTGTCCTGTTACTATAGAAATTGCGTAGTTTGTTGCTAGATTTACTGAAAACTAATTTGAAAAAGTAGTTTGGTTCATTAAATAGTCCCTCGAATACCATTCTTAGTCAAAGTTAAGTAGATTATTTTTGCGGTGGTATCACTACTCATGTCCATTGCGCTTGAGATTAGGACTCGTGCTAGCGCACTCGTCCTAATCATACCAAAGCGCAATGGACATTCGTGACACCACCGCAAAAATAGTCGACATAACTTTGACTACTCATGGAATTATAAGTGAATATTTTCATAATAATAAAGGACTTAGACAGGGTTGCAGCTTATCACCCACACTGTTTAAAATATATATACAGGAGGCATTAAGAGACTGGATGGAAAAAATATCAGGCATGGGTATAGAGATAAATGATAAGTGTTTGACAACTCTCCTATTTGCGGACGATCAAGTTATTGTAGCTTGTGATGAGAATAATAGTGACTATATGTTAAGAAAATTAGGAGAAGAGTACAAGAACTGGTTCTTAAGTATGAATCTAACGAAAACTCAATATCTAAAAATTGGCGAAAAACAAGAAGATCCAGAGCTACAAATAAGAGAAATAAAAACATGTAAAGAATATAAATATTTGGGAAGTATTATTTCGGAAAAAGGTACAACAAAGAAGGATATGCACAACTGAATACAGCAAGGTAGGAAAGTCACTAGAATCCTAAACTCATTACTATGGTCAAAATCCATGAAATTAAAAACAAAAATAACATTATATCGGGTCATAGTTGAGCCAATTCTAACATACGGGTCAGAGTGCTGGCAAATGACAACAAAGGATAAGAAAGCCATAGATACAGTTGAAATTGACTTTTTAAGACGAGCATGCAGAGTATCAAAACTACAACATAAAACTAACCAGGAAATAAGAAGAAAGACAAACAGGATTCATACAAGCTCGGAAAGAGTAGAGTCGAGTCAACTACTATGGTACGGACATGTAATGAGGATGGAAGAGGAACGGTGGCCAAAAGCAGCACTAATGTATACACCACAAAATAGAAGAGGAAGAGGAAGACCCGCTCAGATATGGATAAAAGGAGATACACAAACAATGACAGAAAGAGCCATAGGAGAGGACGATTGGAGAAACAGGGAGGCTTGGCGGTCGAAATGTGGGAAGCGGCAAAGGCTGTAGAAACCCCACGATATATATATATATGGGAAATAAGTTAGGATGCACTCATCTTGTCGAACATGAGATTAAAACCACATCGTCGCTTATCAAGCAGCGATATTATCCTATTTCTCCTGCTCCGCAAAAACAGGTAGATCTTGAGTTAAAAAAATGTTGGATGAGGGAGTAGTAGAACCTTC
The DNA here is from genome assembly GCA_940337035.1 of Agriotes lineatus. Lineage (NCBI taxonomy): Eukaryota > Metazoa > Arthropoda > Insecta > Coleoptera > Elateridae > Agriotes > Agriotes lineatus. The sequence continues at coordinate 86,493 of CALNHX010003312.1, read as the reverse complement.
GACTTCTGCTTGGTCATCTTCGATAGTAATAATTAAGAAGAAAGATGGTAGTTATCGGTTCTGTGTTGATTATCGCCAACTTAATAAAGTCAGTCAACCTGATGCTTATCCTATTCCGTATGTGTCAAGCACCTTGGATAAACTTCTTGATGCTCATTATCTTACGACTTTTGATATTAAATCCGCATATTGGCAGATACCTGTAGCTGTTTCTTCACGCCCTTTAACAGCGTTTACCGTACCTAATAGGGGGTTATTTCAATTTCGCCGCCTACCTTTTGGTTTGCATACAGCCCGGCAACGTGGCAACGCCTAATTGATCATGTTATTGGTGCTGATTTGGAACCATATGTCTTTACATACCTCGACGATATTGTAATCTGTACGCCAACTTTCGAAAAACATCTTTCTACTCTCCTTGAGGTTGTGTCTCGGTTGTTATCTGCTGGTCTTACTTTAAGTCAAAACAAATGTCATTTTTGTAAGCCAGAACTTAAGTATCTTGGTTATGTAGTTAATTCACGCGGTTTATTGGTAGAACCAGAAAAAGTAGATGCGATTAATCGTATTCCTACTCCGGTGTCAGTGAAGGAAGTACGTCGTGTGATTGGTATGGCGTCATGGTACCGTCGCTTTGTTCCAAACTTTTCTTCATTTATAGGACCTCTTACATCTTTGCTCCGCAAGAATGCTAAATTTTTCTGGGATAGTAACTGTGAACGAGCCTTCCGTGATATTAAGGAACATTTGATATCTGCTCCGATATTAGCTTGCCCTGATTTTTCTGTCCCCTTTGTTATTCAAACGGATGCTTCTGGTTATGGTATTGGTGCCCTACTTACTCAACAACAGTCTGATGGAGAGAAAGTAATATGTTACATTAGTCGTTCGCTAACTAGAAACGAACGAAATTTTAGCACGACAGAGCGCGAGTGCCTCGCTGTTCTTTTTGCTATTGAAAAACTTAGACCATACATTGAGGGAACTATATCTTAAAATGGCTTAACCGTATTAAAGACCCTATTGGTCGTATCGCTCGATGGGCAGTTCGCCTTCAACAGTATGATTTGGCATTATTCATCGAAAAGGTAAAGAACATGTTGTGCCTGACACTTTGTCTCGTGCTGTTCCTGTTATTGATGCTATTAATGTTTAGTTTGGTCCTGCTGGTAATCCCTGGTATCATCGCATGTGTCGATTAGTTATTAACGATCCTAGAAAATTTCCCCATTGGAGAGTTAGTGACTGTCAATTGTATAAATATGTTCGAACCGATTATCCAGACTTGGCAGATGATGAAGATCATTGGAAACTGGTTGTTCCAAAGACTCAACGCCAAGAAGTTATCAAACAGAATCACGATATTTCGACCGCTGGTTATACGGGTGTTAATAAAACTTTTCATCGTATTGCACAAAGATACTACTGGCCTAAACTACGTTATGATGTGGCTGCTTATGTTCGTCGTTACGAAACGTGTCAACGAATTAAACCAGAACAGAGAGCCCCTGCAGGGTATAAGGGTGGACATTCATTAATTTCGAAACCTTGGGAATTAATCTGTTGTGATATTGTAGGACCTTTACCTCGTTCAGCACGAGGGTATGCGTATATATTCGTAGTGGCTGATTGTTTTAGTAAGTTTCCATTAGTATTTCCGCTCCGTACAGCATCAGCTAAGGTTATCTCGCGTATTGTTGAGGAAGACGTATTTTTGATGTTTGGGGTTCCCAAGCGAATCATATGTGATAATGGCGTTCAGTTTCGCAGTGATGAGTTTTAATCTTTAAATCAAAAGTATGGCTGTAAGATTTCGTTCACTGCCAATTATCATCCTCAAGCTAATCCTACGGAACGTATAAACAAAGTGCTGAAGACTATGTTGACAGCTTATGTATCAGATCGTCATAGAGACTGGGATAAATATTTGTCTCACGTAGTTTGTGCTATACGTACCTCAGTTCATGAAGTTACGGGAAAAACTCCATATTTCATTAATTTCGGCAGAGAAATCATATTAAATCACGAACCGGTAGTAGGTGATGGAAACCCGGAAATTCAATTTAATCGTGATGCAGATTTAGATAATCGTTCTACAGTACTCCAGCAACTGTATACTGATGTTAAACGTCGATTAGATAAGGCTTATCAAAAGTCAAAAACTCGCTATGACTTTCGTCGACGACCTTTCGAGTTCGTTCCCGATCAAGAAGTATTGCGTAGAAACTATGTGTTATCGAATGCTGTTCGTCAGTTTACTTCCAAGCTCGCTGCAAAATTTATAGACCGTTTATTATTAATCGAAAGTTTTCACGATGGGTTTATGAACTCAAAGACCCTGACGGAAAAGTATTAAAGGGGACTTGGCATGCCAAGGATGTGAAACCTTATGATAACTCTGAGATGAATTAATGAACTTTGATGTGCTTAGGGTGGTTGGATGGGCATTATAGGGAAGGTCACTTTAGGGAGCATTTTTATCTTGCTTTCCCTCCTATAAAGTATAGGGTGGTTGGTTGGGCACTGTAGGGAAGGTCACTTTAGGGAGCATTTTTATCTTGCTTTTCCTCCTGTAAAGTATAGGGAGGTTGGTTGGGCATTGCAGGGTAGGTCACTTTAGGAAGCTTGTCATCTAGTTCTTCCTCTAACAACACTAGAGTAGCTTGCAGTTAGCAGTTCGTTTGGTTTGGTAATTGCATTCAGGTTGAGTGAAGTGTATCTTTCACTTTGGTGTAGGTTCGAGTTAGCTTGTTGGGTTTTGTTGGATACCCTTTTGGGATTTTCGTGGCGTGTTATACCTTCAGTTATGCGTATTGTGTAAGTTTTTTTTTGTGTCGGTATCCATTTCGCTTACGCGGATTTAGATCCACAAGTGAGTCTCGAGTCCTTGTTTTGGTTTCGCTTTTGGTCATGCTTGGAGTTGGAGAACGGTTTCATTTATTCATTTAGAGTATCGATTCCAAACGTAGCTGCGCTCGCGAGTGGTTGTGTGCATGTGCTCCGCCAGACGCGTCCGACATTCTACACTGTAGCCAGAATCTCTTGTTATATTTATTATTCAACTAAGACATTAATTATAAGAACAATTTAAACGCATTTTCTACGGCTAGCCTTTGGCTACGCTAGGTACAAGCTAACTACTTCATTAAAACTACATTATCAACTCATGGCCCATCTTAAAAATCCTACACTTATCTACAAAGGAAGCCAAACTCCAGATGACAGCACAATGGCCGATGATAATAACACAAACACACCAGATAAGTCACCCAAACGTCCTATATCGTTTCCGCTATCAGAAAACCAAAACAAGAAAAATTAATTCGACAACAACGAACTTTTAAGCAAAAATAAATATTATCTGCCAAAACACGTTGACCCTGCTAATGAAAAATCAGAAATAACAAACCCAACAGCTACATCGAGGAAAATTCCACCGATCTTCTTGCAAAACGCAAATAATTATCAAGCAGTAATTACAGATATTAAAACTATAGTTAAAAACGAATTTTCAACAACTAATCAAGGTGCTCAGCTGCGAATTAATCTCACCGATTCAGACGACTATCGCCTGCTAACCAAATATTATGCCGACAATAAAGACACAATCGAATATTATACATTTCGTAATCCAGATAGCACAAAATTTTCGGTAATTATTAGGAATGTGCCAATATCGGTAACAACACAAGAAATTTTAGACGAGCTAGCTCTTAAGCAATTCCCAGTACTGCACGTGACCAGACTGTTAAAGAACAAACAACCAATACCCATTTGCGCAATAGAACTCACCAAAACGGACAAAGCTAAAGAAATTTTTCAACTCACCAAACTAAATCACTGCATAATTAAAATTGAACCTAGACACAACAGCAAAGAAACACCTCAATGCACCAACTGCCAACGCCTAGGACATACTAAAAACTATTGCCATCTTCCAGCACGCTGTGTCAAATTCACTGGATTGCATCATTACTCTAAATGCACTAAACAACGAACAGAAAAACGTCAATGCGTAACCTGCCAAGGTCAACATCCCGCTAATTATAGATGATGCAGTTATTGTACTAAATCAAATAAGAAAACCATAACTACTCCATGCACAAATTCAGCCCAAAACCCAAAAATATATAACTTTGTAACTCCTGGAACTACATACGCCCATGTCGCATCCGAACAACCATCTTTCAACTCACAACATCCCATACCTAATACCTCACAACCATCCTCCTTCCTTGACCTAATCCAAGCAATTTGGAATATGCTAACCCCATTCCATGAGCGAATTAAAACTCTCATATTCTCACTTATTCCCACATTATTCAATGGACCATAATCAACCAAATATTTTATCAAATCTCACCATCGTAAACTATAATGCCGATGGTATATCAAAACAAACAGCATTAATCATAGCCTTTCTTGCGAGACATAAAGTCGACATATTAGTCGTCACCGAAACACATCTTGCTAAAGATGAACAGTTTAAAATACCACAGTATAACATATTCCGTCAAGACCGAGAGACTTATTTCGCATCATGAGGTGTCGCCATAATTATCAAACGCACCTTATCCGCCCATCATTGCAAAATTCAAGAAATAACTAACCTCGAAACAGTAGCCATTCAGCTAGAACTTAATAATAACAGAAAGGGTAATATCATAGCAGTACATAAACAACCTATATGACGGCTTTTGGAGGCAGATATAGCATCACTCTTTCGCAGCAATTCCCCCACACTTGCGATTGACGACTTCAACTCAAAAAACACCATATGGGGATGCCAGAGGAGCAATCCCAGGGGAAATAAACTATACACCTATATATCAAATCACGCAGTTCAGATATCCGCTCCCACTGAACCAACCCACTATCCCTACCGAAGAGATAACCGCCCTGATGTAGTAGTAGTAGTAGTAGTAGTAGTATTTATTCATCATAATATACACCGTGGTGCTTAGATATGTCACAATTCCAGTTATATAAAAATATAAAAATAAAAAAAATACAATGCATTTACAGAAATAGTCATCTACAGAAAAATACAGTAACAACAAAAATACTAAAGTCAATAAAACAAGACGGTCTTAATTTTCAACAAATCTGAAATCGGAAAGTTCATAGTAGACATTGGCCAGAAGATGTTTTTTAAGCTTAACTTTGAAGAGTTTGGTTGGGGCATTTTTGAGAGTACTAGGAAGCGAATTAAATAATCCTATTCCGAAATTACTTCGTTTAGTGGACGTTAGTCTCTGCTGCGGAACCTGTATATCGCCTCGACTGCGGGTGTCGTAACCATGGGCATCGCCGTTTTTTGTATAATCGCCATAATGTTCTTTTATGTGTAATAGATTACAATATAGTATTGCTGACGGTAGCGTTAATATGTTATATTTTTTAAACAATGGTTTACAGCTGTCTAACTGACTCGCTCCCGCCAACACTCTCAAGGCTCTTTTTTGTACAATGAAAATTTTTTTAATATGTGTAGAGGTACCCCAGTTTATTAGACCGTACGTCATTACACTATGAAATAATGCGTGGTATGCAGTAATGGCAGCATCCAAGTTTACTCGATTTTTTATTTGTCTAATTATATAAATTGTTCTTGATAACTTAATTGAAAGATTGTCAACATGTGCTTGCCAAGTTAGTTTGTTATCCAACGTAAGGCCTAAAAATTTGACGGTTTCACAGATATTTTGTTTATTTGAAAATAGTAAAGTGGTAGTTTTATTTTGGTTTAAACAAAGCTTATTTGCCTGGAACCAATCTGAGGCTTGGTTGATAATGTTGGTTTGTAACTGATTGACTAGAGTTTCATCTTCTACGTGGTTTGCAAAGGTCGTATCGTCTGCAAATAAAGTCGTGAAAACTGGGATGGCATTAGGCAAATCGTTAACATAGATTAAAAATAATAACGGTCCCAATACACTTCCTTGTGGGACACCATGTTGAATTGAAGACATCTGGCTATACTGACCTTTGCAAAATACACATTGAGATCTGTCAGATAAGTAGGATGACATTAGTTTTAGAGTTACTCCCCTGCAACCGTAATACTCTAGTTTATCGAGTAAAATGCTTTTTGAGACACAGTCGAACGCCTTACTTAAATCAAGAAATAGTGCAAAGGAAGATTTTTTGTTTTCCAATGATTCTGTTATATAATTAATGAGATTCAGCACGGCTCCCGACGTGTCCCTTCCTTTTCTGAACCCAAACTGTCTGTCCGTAAAAATATGGTTGATTTCAAAGAAATTTAGAATTCGAACTGCAATAATTTTTTCTATAATTTTGGCCAAAATGGGGAGAAGTGCAATGGGTCTATAATTTGATCTATCATTAATTTCACCCGATTTATATAAAGGTATAATTTTGGCTTGTTTCAATTTATTAGGAAATATGCCCGTCTTTAATATGATGTTTGCAATATGAGCTATCGGGGCAGCTAAACACAAAACATTTTCTTTGTACATACAAACCGATTGATTATATAGGTCTAATGATTTTGACTTTTTTAATGCCTTTATAATATCTTCTACCTCGGATTCCTCAACAGCAAATAAAAAGAGTGATTGTTCATTGTTGATTGGTAATTTCTTTAGATAAACACTGTGTGAGTACTTTGATGGGGGAATATTTGATAATAAATCGTCGGCTACATGCACAAAGTAGTCGTTGTGAGATTCTGGGGAAATCACACTTACCATTCCATTGCTATTGATATTGTTTACACCTTTTTTTATTATTCTCCATATTGTTCTTTGTTTATTATCAGACTCTAAGATTTCTTTACTGATTTTTTCTTTTTTTAATTTTAAGATTTTTTGTTCGTATTCGTATTTTTTTTGTTTAAATTCAGCCGATAGAAGATCATTATTTTGCAAGTTCAATTTCAAAATGTTTCCAAGACGATTTATTTCTTCCCTGGCCGAAACTATTTCTGGATTGGTAAATATAGAGGCATTTTTACATTTGTTATTTGTATTAATTTTAATGGGAGGAAAAGATAAATCGTGATAATATGAAAAAACTTTATAAAAAGCATTAACTGCGCAGGTTGGGTCAGACTCTCTATATAATTCTACCCAATCTTCAGTTAAGAGGTAATTTGAAAATTTGATTCTATTTCTAGAACTTTTATTTGGTACGGTTTTGTAAACAGAGGTCGCCCGTTTTTGAATAGTGTTAAATTTAATTATTTGAGATCTATGATCAGATATGTGAAATTCAACCACAGTTGCAAGTTGTGTTTCAAAATTTGTGAAGATGTTGTCAATACACGACTTGGAATTTTTTTGTACTCTAGTAAAGTCGGTGATATTTTTTTGTAATCCAAATGAATGGAATATGTTAGTAATTTCGATGCTTTCCTTAGATTTAACTGCAACATTTATATTAAAATCGCCACCAAACACTAGTTTACTATTTTTAAAATATTTAGATATTAAGTCAAGAGCATGAGAAAGTTTATTTTTAAAGATATCGATATTACCACATGGTGAACGATATAAAGCCACCGCAACACAGTTCAAATCAGCAAGTTTAATGCCAGTGCATTCAAAATGTTTTTCACTGTTAAGTTCATTAATGAAATTTATTGATGTAAAAACGTGATCAGATCTAGTAAAAATGCATACTCCTCCACATTCACTCTCCAATCGGCAGTAACAAGAAGCTAGATTGTAATTATTTGGTGTATATAAATGTTTTTCTCCATCCTTAAGCCAATGTTCACTAATCATCACCACGTCAAAATTTTGTTCAGTTAAGATAGATTCAAGATAATTGTGTTTGTTTCTAATACATTGAATATTTGCATGCAAAATAGTAATATTACTGGTGTTTTTATTACAAAAGAGAGGCACTGAATGTTTGTCAATGATAGAAGATACTTGCTCTTCTGGGCACGTCGATCGTATTAAAAATTTTGTTTTGGCGAGTAGTATTTGCCATGGCTTTCCCTGGATTGTTGTAGGCGTATAAGATGTTGGGTACTTAATATATGTCTACTTAAAGACTTCCCATTCCCAATATCACAAAGGGTCGTATCAGAATTAGACTCAGATCATCTACCTATTGTAAGCACCTTCAACAGAACTCCTATGTCCAAAAACTCATTTCCTCGACTAATCCAGGGTTTCGTCGATTGGAAACAATTTCAACAAGTATTAAACACAACAATAGTATGCCCAACTCGTATAGAATCAACAAATGACATAGACATGGCAATAGGAACATTAAATTCAGCAATAACAAATGCTGTATCCCAAGCCACCACCATACACACTAAACGCAAAGTAGACCACTTAACTCCACCCACATACATCTTGACACTAATCACCAACAAAAATCGACTTAGGCGCATATGGACAAGAACTAGAGACCCTCTTATTAAACAGCAACTGAATCGCGTAACTCGGGAAGTCAAGCTTGCCTTAGAAACCCATCGAATTAACAGCTACAAACAGTACATCTCTAAACTTCAACCCCGAGATCCCTTAATGTGGCAAGCCACAAAACGAATATTGAAGCAACAACCACCAGCCTCTACCATACACATCAACAATCAAGTATACGCAACGGACTCTGAAAAATGCACTATCTTCGCTGATCACTTAAAAAGCACATTTACCACCGGGATCCCAGAAAGAAACGAAGATTTTGCACGAGTAATATATACAGAATTAAGCACTAATTTTCCTAACCTGGGATTGATTGATCTAACTACTCCAGCAGAATTGACACTGCACATCAACAAACTTTAAGTCAAAAACTCTCCCGGACAAGATCTTATACCGAATATCGTCATCAAACACTTTCCCAACAAAGTGATTGCCTATCTCACAACTCTAATCAACGCTTGCTTGAGGATAGGATATTTCCCAGATACTTGGAAACACGCACATATTTTACTTTTCCCAAAACCTGACAAGAATCACAAAAACCCAGTAAACCATCGACCAATAAGGCTTCTGCCCACACTTTCAAAACTTTTTGAGAAAATTATACACACTTGTCTCGCCAAATTCTTAACCAAACGAAAAATACTTCCAACTTTCCAATACGGCTTTCGCAAGAAACACTCAACCGTGCATCAGCTATCGCGTTTGTCAGAACTAATAGAAAACGGATTTGAGCAACAAAAGCATACTGTGGCTGTATTCCTAGACGTTGCCCAGGCATTTGACCGAGTCTGGCATAATGGGTTACTTTATAAAATGCTTAAATGCAAGGTACATGATTACTTATTATGTATTATCAAGTCTTTTCTCATAAATCGCTCATTTGCGATCAGAATAAATTCTACCTTATCGGAAACTAAGACTGCCACAGCCGGAGTCTCACAGGGATCAATACTGGGCCCTACATTATTTAACATATTTGTCCACGATCTACCCGATCCCCCGAATGCAACAGTTGCAATGTATGCTGATGATACAGCCTTACTCTCTCAACACAACGACATCCTCCAAGCTACTCAACAACTACAAGATAGCGTTAACGTGATCACCGAGTGGTTCAATAAATGGTGCATAAAGCTCAATGTAACCAAAACAGAGGCAAAAATATTCACTTTACGTGGACCTAATAATCCGCCGAACATCTTAATAGACAACCAAATGATAGAGTAGAACCCTGCAGATAGTGCGATCAAATACCTTGGCGTTTACCTCGACAAAAAACTCTCATGGGCCATACACATCAACAAAAAGCTAAATCAGAGCTATACCAGACTAGCAATGCTATATCTCATCATTAATAGAAAGTCCCTGCTGAAACAAGAATGCGGAATATTGTTATACCAATCCATACTTAGACCAATACTCACTTACGCCTGTCAAGTGTGGGAAGCAGCATCAAAAACACATCTGATAAAACTTCAAATATTTCAAAATAAGGTAATTCGCATACTCTTCAATGCTCCATGGTTTATGGGCAACGCACAACTTCATCGCGAAGCACACATCCCCACCATCAATGATTATATTAGGACTCTCTCCAAAAAATATTTCCACAGCATCTCCCAATGCGAAGGTGCCAAAAACTTCCACAAGGGCAACAAACATGTCCATACAAGACTGAAACGCAAACTCCCACACGACATTTATCTAAGCAGTGAAAGTGAATAAAACTCAATAAACATACAGCACAACAGTGAAGTGCATCATAAATACTTAAGTGCTAGTGCGGCATGTATTCCAATAGCGATTATATTCACTATGTACATAACTATTTAACAAAAAACCATGCATAGCCATAAATTGCTGATCTGGCTGAACCAATAATTAAAAAAATTCAAAAATTTAGAGTATCGGCTCGTTCCGGATTTATGGGACCTGCCTCTGTCCCCGAGTTAATGTCCTTTAGTTTCCTTTTGAGCCGTTGTTGCCGAATGAAGTCTTTGGTATAATCTGCTGCTGTGATTGGTTATTCCAGCTGTTATTGAATTTCGTGTAAAGTATAGGGTGGTTGGATGGGCACAGTAGGGAAAGTCACTCTTTGGAGAACTTTAATATCTTGTTCTTTTCCCCCTTTTGGTTTTAACACATAGGGGGTTCCCTGTTGGGAAATATTAATATCTAGTTTTCTCTTTGTTGTGTTTGAAGAGCGTTGTGATATCCTGCTTTCCCTGTTGGGAAATAAAGGTGACGAGGATAACTATTAAAGTGGTACCACTTCTTAGTTATTTTTTTAGGGTAGGTATGTCCCTTGGAGATATATAGTGTGTGTAACCTTACACTACTAAATTTTAAGATGGCAGTCCTTCAAGATCGCCTTCTTTTTCTTCTTAAAACTTTGTCTATACCTCTCTCTTATAATGTAGTGATTGCCGATTTTGTTTCGAATGAGCTGTTTACTTGGGTCAATGACAATTTGTTATCTTTTATTCTCTTTGATCTAGTGCGGATGAAATATCCGGTGGTGAGTGATTTTTGAACGTGAGATGAAGATTGGTGGGGATTTTTTCAGGCCGTTCGGGGCACTGAAGGATCCCTCCGTCGGAGCGTATGACAGTTGTGTGGAGGTTGGCTTCTGCCTATCACTTTTCTGGTTTCTTTAACTCTCTTTCACTGGGGTTGCTTTCTCCCCAGGGCTGTCAAAAGAAAGATCCTGGTTATTCTTCATTTTGGTATTGATATTTTAGTCTGACACTGCCTGAACCTGTGTGGAGGTATGCTTCCGCCTCGGGAGTTATTGGAAGTAGTCAGGGGGGTACACTGTAAGGATTTGGAGTGATTTTGGGGGGTTCGTGGCATCGGAACTTCTTCGCGATAGGTTGTTACGGGATTGTTCACCAGCGCAGCATTAACACCCAGCAGCGACGAGCAGTCTCGATCCTTGTCGTGAAGTTGGTCTGGTCTTGGGTTCCTCCTAGAGTCATTACCGTCTTTACAGTGCAGTTGCTTGTTTGTGGTGTGGGTTTTGGGTTGTTAAAAGATTGAGTGTTAGGGACGTCTTATGACAGACGATTTACTGACTCTTTAGCGTATATGTATGTATCCTTATAGGATAAAGTTATTCTTTAGTTAAAAATTTCGTTGAAATTTTTCCTTTCTGGTAAGGGGGGAGTTTGTTACGTGCTAAAAGCATATGATATTAATACTAGTAATCTACGGTATATAAGTGTTGAATAAGAGGTCAAGTGGGATTAATGCGATAACTCATAAAAATTAATATCAGATTGGCATTGGTGGTTACTAGAGGAAAAAAATAAACAACGGTTTTGTTTTGAAAAAAACGTGTGACAGCATTTGAAGGTGCAAGGGGTTTCGTGGTATATAAGTGATAATCTCGCCATTGCATATGGTTTGGCTATAGTAGGAAATGTTACTGGCCAACCGTCCTGGTAGGAGATTTAAGAAGCAAGTATCATTTTTCCGACGAATGTAAATTCGAGCTTAGAAGCAATTTGGGAAACCACGGAATAACGTTTGCAAAGTTTATTGCCTGTTTAACAGGGTATGTACATTAATTTTGGCATCCACCTCATTTTATCTTGAACTTGGAATTATAGCAAAAAGTGTAGGCGTGAAAACCTACAGAAAACTTAGTCTGCTGGAAGTCACCAGGCAGTTTTGAGGCCTACTTGCCGCATGTGACAGCTGACGATTTGGGGCTGTCGAGCTGACATTTAATAGGAGTCAGTGGAGGCATTAAACGTCTACAAGTGTAACCACGAACAGATAAGTGATTTTGATGATATTTTTTTTCATATGATAACGCTGTGTAAACATTAAAAAGACTAGTAGTTTAAGTTGAGAGAGGTATCCCGTCCCGTTCATATAATAGGCCAAATTGGATGTCTCAACGTTTGAGTGATAATAAAGCTAGTTAAGGGTATTGCTCTCTTTCATTTTAATTACAAGCATTGGGTTCAATAATTGTCTATTAGATATTCAGTGAAGTTACAAGTTTCTTGACATATATCAGTGTACCTGAGTATTAACTTGTTGGCGCTCCCTTTAACATCTTAATCAAAGAATTCGCGACGTCTTCACTGTTGCTAGAGACGGGCCTCAAGTACACTTATATGATGATAAATTATTGAGTTAAATAATTAAAAAGCGACGACATAAAGGTAAGTAAAAAGCTAACAAACTATTATTATAACATTCTTTATTCCCACCTGCATTACTACCTGTAGGAACGGTAGTTTAAAGTGCGCGACGTACACAATATTATTGGCTCTTTTGACGGAATGCTTTGCTGCTATTAGCAGTGTATGTACAGGGTTATTCATTATAAATTACCCACCCCTTATCATCGTTATTATTGCCTATAGAAAAAAAAGTTTTAAATAAAAGTTATGTGGTTATAACTGAATTTTGTTAAAATGCTATCAAAAGTACAGTGGCGTGCATAATTAAGGGGATACAAAAAAGTAATATATTTTTTTAAATGGAACACCCTGTATATTATTAAATTTTTGGAATGATCTTTCTTTCCTGATTTCAAAATTATACCATATGTTACCCCTACCGTTAGACGATTTGGATACAACACCCTGTATGCTCTTTTTATTGCACGTTTATTTTTGTTATTTTGTATATAACAAGCATATATCTAATACTTACTATATTGCTAGCGGCTATGAGTGGGAAACTGGCCGATGAAGTGAGACACACAACCAACTCCTTCATGTATACGGTGAGCTGTGCGCAAGCGCGGCGGCGTCGTCCGCCCAATGGGGAAGTGGTCCCGCCCAATGGGGAAGTGGTCAAGTTTAAAATTCGCTTCTAAAGGCGGAGTTCGAATTCTCACGCATGCGCACGAGACGCGTTATACTATAAGTGAGACTATGTCGGCGCCGTAATGTTTTCTGAAGTTTCCAGGCTCTACCAGCAATATATGTGTATTATATATATGATAACAAGTAAATATTTGAACTTTTTCTTCCTCACTATAAACCATTTTGATTATTTCATTAAAGAAATGTCACTTATCAAACAAAGTAGTTGTTATTTTCATAGCTTACTTTAATAATGTTAATGATATTCGACGTTTAATAACTCAAAAACGGTATAAGGTAGGGGTAACATATGGTATATTTTTGAAATCAGGAAAGAAAGATCATTCCAAAAATTTAATAATATACAGGGTGTTCCATTTAAAAAAATATATTACTTTTTTGTATCCCCTTAATTATGCACGCCACTGTACTTTTGATAGCATTTTAACAAAATTCAGTTATAACCACATAACTTTTATTTAAAACTTTTTTTTCTATAGGCAATAATAACGATGATAAGGGGTGGGTAATTTATAATGAATAACCCTGTTACGCTGCTATTAGGGTGTAATTACTGTTCCGCTCTAGGAGCCAGTAATAGGAGAGATAAATTAACGCTCTTGTTACGGTCTACACACATTTTTTACATTACACAGGAATGTTTGTTCTAAGTATAAACCGTTCAATAGTTATTTGCCAAGTAGGTAGACATGGAATTTTGTTTTTATGTTTAATAAAACTAAAACTCCCTAGAAACTCATTCTGACACTTTGTCAGAAGCAGCTGTTATGTACAGGAGGCTCACGAAATTGTCTAATTTGACATTTTGAGGTTAAACATGCAATGTTGCCAGTCCTTTCATACTTTGTTTGCCACTAGGCATAATATTTATGGACATCGGCGTCATGGATATCTATCTGTCAACAAATTGTAGTACTAAAGTAAATATGCCAAAAGTCATTAAAGGTGACACAAAACTACAAATTACAAAGGCTTACAGGCATTATAAAGCCGACAGGCCCGACCTCAGTGAAACTGAAATTTTTGCCCGGCTTAGTGACTTTTGGGATGCAAGTATTTATGCATAAAACTTAATTGTTGCTTTAATTTTCGGCTTTGTACTGTTTTAGATATCTGAAAGAACTAGTATTAGAAATATTATGGGGCGGAACAATTTTGAATTTAAACCTTTTGGCCCACGACCTAAAAATGATACATACTATTTGCAACATACGCACTGAAGAAGTAGTTAACAATGCGAGACAAATTGTGCAAGAACAACCACACGTATCTGTTCGCCATTTAGGACAGCAATTAAATGTTTCATATTCAACATCTCATAGGATATTAAGAAGCAATTTGCATTATTTTCCTTACCGGTTGCAAGTGTATCAGGAACTGCTGCCAAACGATCCTCCGGTTAGATTGGAATTTTGTAACTGGTTTATCAATAATTTAGGAAATATCGATAATGCGTTTGAGAAAACTTTCTTTACTGATGAGGCATACTTCTATTTATCTGGCTATATTAATTCACAAAGTATGAGGATGTGGAGCGCTGAAAATCCCAATTTTTATGTTGAAGAACCGCTTCACCCACAAAAAATCGGGGTTTGGGCTGCAATTAGTAAAAGAAGAGTTATAGGTCCTATATTTTTTTAAGGTAATTGAGTGCAGCAAAACGATTAAATTTTATTTTAATAGTTCAAATTTTAGGTTTTCTAAATGCACAACCATATCATACTGAAATTTTGTCGCCATTTTTTGAAGAGTTACGTGACAACGAATTACAAAAGGGTTACATACTTTCAATAAGATGGGGCATAAATTTACTTGGAGATTTTACAAAAACAGAGTTATTAGTCAAAACATGTCTACAGTGTGGCCCCCGAGGTCTTGTAACTTAACTCCCTGTGATTTTCTTCTGTGGCCATATTTAAAAAAAATCCATTCTTCAACTTCCACTGGACAATATTCAGCAGCTTTAACAAAGAAGTAATGGAAAAAATTAAGAAATCAATAATAATGGCGTAATATTAAGATTTGAGAATAGAACGAGTTAAGGAGTTTACGTTCTTAGGCACATTAATCTCTGAAAACTTAAATTACACACAAGGAATGAAATCAAGGTTAATAAAAGCATCGAGATGTCCGGGCGCGTTAAGTAGTATAATGTCCTTAAGACAAATGTCGCGAAATGCAAAACTACGACTTATAAGACTGTAATTCGACCCACAGCTACGTACGCATGTGAAACATGGACGATGAATGTGGCAGACCAAGATACGATAAGTAGGTGGGAGAGAAAAATGCTGAGAAAAATATTTGGAGGGACTCGGACGGATGATGGTTGGAGAAGACTTACAAACGAAGAGGTACAAAAGAAGTATGGAGAGCCAAGTATAGTAGACTTCACTAAAGCTCAAAGGTTAAAATGGTTTGGGCATATATGGAGAATGCCAGATAGAAGAGCTACTAAGATAGTATTGGAAGGCAGAGCGCAAGAAACTAGAAGAAGAGGGCGACCAACGAATAGGTGGAAGGAGGCAGTAATGGAAGACATAGCAAGGAAAGGAATAGAAGACTGGAGAAATAAAATCATGAATAAGGGACAATGGAGACAGATTGTTATGCAATGGGCCTAAAGTGGCTTGTAAAAGCTTTATTTATACTGAAAAAATACATAAATTGTAATATTTAAATATTTTTGTATACAATTTATAATTACAATAAAAAAAACGACTTTCATTATACCATTATGCCTACTCAACAAAGTATGAAACGTATTCAGAATCAGCAATTTGTCTTTCATGAAATTTATCTTAACCAATAATAAAAGTGGCACAAAATCCAAAACCAAATCTGGCAACCACGTTTTGTACATTAACATAAAATTATCATTTTGTATAAAATGAACATAACCTAACTTTTGTTAATGACTGACAGCATATTTACAGGAACGGCTAAAGTTAGGACGGCGTACCAACGTTGCCAGTTCGTACACCGATGGATAAAGCGGGAAACTTAAACTTTCAAAATAATATGTTTCAAATTACAATACGTATATTAACTCAAAAATTTACCGTAACAGCAACTGTTATGATTAGGGTCCGAGCATTGCCAGCTGAACTGAACGGCTATAAACGCTGTGAAGATTCATGCCGAGGCAGTGCAGCCAAGTTGTTCAGGTCTTGCACCCTCCGCCTGACAACAAGGAAGACCGCAGGGTATCACTGGCAACGATCAGTGATATGCGATCCTAGCGATTGCATCCTTCTCGTGGTGGCCCTGTTGAGACTGAACCCTGTGGATCTAGACTGGGAAGTCGATAAACATCCCCCAAGCCCAGCTGTCGTGTCGTGGCTAAGGGTCTGCACTTGGGATAACGATGCCGGCAAAGACGAACCTCTGGTCACGTCATTGCCGTTATACCATACATGGATATCTCTGCTGTAGGCATGTATTACGGGAGATATCTGTGCTGGGGGTCTTGGCTTCACCGCTTGGACCAAGAGGAGAAAAACCTCAATAAAAAAATCCTAAATCTCACGGCGGGGGACCAGGCTCAAGAGATGCATGGCTGTCTAGAAGATCAGCCTTTCTGGTTCCAAAATCCCCTTTTCGAATGTGTTATGCGACCCGTGCAAAACAGAGCACCAGCAGGTGTAGGCGCAGGGGCTTATAATATGCGTCATGAACGGAGCCTTCTGGATACCAGGCGCCCTCCAGAAGAATTTAGCCAAACCTGTTACAGTTGCATTAAATACTCACTTGTATGGATTTAACAACTGCTCTTTCACATGGTGAAGACGACACACTGATGGAGTCATCACCGTTTCTGATCACTGATGCTCAGACTTCGGTGACCGAGACAAAAAATGGAACAGTGTGCCTCTACTGCAGAGTTGACAGTCCAGACTTCCAGTCAAAGACAGTCTTCCGAGCAGAAAAAGGCCGCACCTAGGCATCAACAGGGTCACTCTCCTCATCCGCTCCAAGGATAGGAAAGAAGCACCTGAAAGTAGTTCAAATTAACCTCCACCACTGCAAAGCAGCCACTGCAAGTCTAAGCAGAAAGCTGCTAGCAGATGACATCGATTTAGCACTGATCCAAGAACCATGGATAGTTAAGGGACAAGTCCGTGGATTAGGGAGTGCTAAAGGTAAGCTTATTTATAATCATGCAAGTCCTAGAACATGCATACTTATAAGAAATAACCTAGACTGTTTACCACTAATGGAATTCTGTTCTAGAGACATAACCACAATTAAAATAAAATGGAATAATGATGAAGGTTGTGACCAAGCCATTATAAGCTCCGTCTACCTTCCATCCGATTCCAGGGACCCACCGCCTAGCGAGGAACTAGA
Organism: Agriotes lineatus; assembly: GCA_940337035.1. Lineage (NCBI taxonomy): Eukaryota > Metazoa > Arthropoda > Insecta > Coleoptera > Elateridae > Agriotes > Agriotes lineatus. The sequence goes on along the minus strand of CALNHX010003312.1, from coordinate 68,882 downwards.
GAACCTAGTATCATCTGCCTCCCAAGACGATCTAGACCTCATCCTAGGCTGCGACGCAAATTCACACCACACCATTTGGGGCAGCACCAACTGTAACATAAGAGGTGAGTCACTTTTAGAATTTATCTTAACTAACAATCTAGTAGTAGTCAATAAAGGTAACACTCCAACCTTTTATAACACTAATAGACATGAAGTTATAGATATTACCATAACCACTATGAGAATTAGTCAATCAGTGAATAAATGGAAAGTTTCAGACGAACCATCACTATCTGACCACAATTATATAACCTTTGAACTGTCTCAACGGGAAGTAAGCCAAAGAGTTTACTACAACCCAAGAAAGATAGACTGGGACCTATATAAACAAAAACTACAAGAGAAGATAGAACACCTAAAGTTCAGATCTCCCAATAAAGTAGTTTTAGACTCAAATGCTGACCGGTTAAAAGAGGCCATGATTGACTCCTTTCAGAGTAGCTGCCCTCTAATAAACCCAAGTCAGCAAAGAGCAAAAAAACACACAAATTGGTGGAATAAAAACCTAGAAAAGACCAGACAAGAAGTCAGACGTCTGTTTAACAGGTCTAAAGCCACAAATAACTGGGAGAACTATCACAAGGCTCTCACAGACTATGGCAAAAAGATCAAGGCAGCTAAGATAGCAGCCTGGAAAAAGTTTTGCCAGGAGGTGGAGACCACGCGATCCACAGCTAGACTCCACAAAATCATCTCAAAGCAAGCCATGAACCCAGTAGGCACTCTTAAAAAGGAAAGCGGAGAATACACTACAACGGAAGAGAAGACTTTATCTCTTTTGATAAAAACTCACCTACCCGGAGCAGTGGAACAACCTACTCTGGCTGAACTCATTCATACCCCTAGAAGGGAAGACTGGGAAACAGCTAAGAGAATAGTCAGCAAAGAAAGGATTAGATGGGCAACTAGCCTCTTCAGTCCTTTCAAATCTGCTGGAAACGACGGCATACAACCCGTAATGCTGCAGAAAGGGATAGATATACTGCTGAACCCACTCAAAGACATGTTCCAAGCAAGTCTTGCCTTAGGCTACATTCCCCAAGCCTGGAGAGTGACTAAAGTAGTATTTATCCCTAAGCCTGGTAAGAGCAGCTATGCAGAAGCTAAATCTTACAGACCTATCAGCCTAACGTCATTCCTCCTTAAAACGTTGGAAAGATTAGTAGACAGATACTGGAGGGAGGAAGCCCTAACTTCACTCCCGATTCACAAATATCAACATGCTTACCAAACAGGGAAGTCATGTGAAACCGCCCTACACCAACTAGTGGGGAAAATTGAGAGAACCTTGGAGTACAAGGAGTACGCAGTCGGAGCATTTCTAGACATAGAAGGTGCCTTCGACAACACCTCTTACCACTCTATTGAAAGAGCAATGACAAACCATCAGATCGATAACACCACGATAAGATGGACTATGGCAATGCTCAACACTAGAGTTGTAAAAGTCAAGTTATTTGACAAGGAAAAGACAGTGCAGGCGACAAGGGGATGTCCACAGGGAGGAGTTCTTTCTCCACTCCTGTGGTGCCTCACAGTTGATGAACTGCTGATCCAACTCAATAACAAAGGCTACTACACTCAAGGATACGCTGATGACATTGTCATACTGATTCAAGGTAAATACCAAAGAACCGTAGACAATGTAATGAAATCAGCACTAAAGATAACCGAAGAGTGGTGTCTAGAGAATAATCTTAGAATTAATCCCAGCAAAGCTACTCTCGTCGCTTTCACTCGTAGAAATAACATCACAAACAGAATGAACATAAAACTGTTTGAGACAAATGTCAACTGGGAGAACGAGGTTAAGTACTTAGGTCTAACCATCGATTCCAAACTAACTTGGAACTCCCACTTAGACAAAACAATCACCAGGTGCATACAAACATTAGTTATTGGAAAAAAAGCCATAGGTAGTACGTGGGGGCTCAAACCGGAACTGACTCTCTGGCTGTACAAAACCATGGTCCGACCAATAATTTCATATGGAATAATCGCCTGGTGGCCCAAAATAAAACAAGCAACTGCGATCCACAAAATCAGCAGAATACAATATCTAGCTAATCGGTGCATCACTGGAGCCTTTAAAGGCACCTCAGGACAAGCACTGAATGCTATTTTAAATCTGCCACCTCTGCACATCTTCTTGGAAGGTGAAGACAGAATGGCAGCCTACAGATTACAAAGTACTGGTCACTGGATGATCACAGCTAATAATCTAGGACATGGCAAGATCATGTCACACATCAACAACCCAATATTAGAAATGGGTTCTGATCTTATAATCAAAGCCTACGACTTTGAAAAGAACTTTACTGTACACACAAGTTGGAATCCGGACCAACTACCAACTCCAACAAATAAGAACATCATTTTTTACACTGATGGATCTAAGTTTGAAGGGGGTACAGGTTCCAGTGTGTACAGTACCAATCTTAGAACCAACGAAAAAGTTAGTCTAGGAAAATTTTGTAACATCTTTCAGGCTGAAGTACAAGCTATTAACGTATGCGTAAACATCAGCATAGAAAAGAAGATGCTCAATCGAGACATACACATTCTCTCAGACAGTCAGGCAGCACTGAAAGCGCTAAACGCTTTCAGTACTTCATCGAGACTGGTCAAGGAATGCAAATCCAAACTTCAAACCTTAAGCCAGGGAAATACAGTAAAATTATGCTGGATCCCAGGTCACCAAGGTATTGAAGGAAACGAAAAGGCGGACAAGCTCGCAAAAGAAGCAGCCCGTAATGCAATGACCGGTCCAGAACCTGGTCTAAGCATTCAGAAAAACCAAGCCCGCTCAGCCATTAATGAATGGGTCAATACCGCACACCAACTAAGGTGGATAAACTACAATCAAGCAACACACTGCAAAAGATTGCTAAAAACTCCGAATCCACATACCACCAAAACCCTGTTGAGACTGAACAGAACTCGAATCAAGCAAGTAGTCAGTCTACTAACAGGCACTGGAGCATTCAGAGAATTTATGCACAGGATCAATATCTATAGAGATGAACCTGTTTGCAGACTATGCCAAGAGGATGATGAAACAGCCTATCATATCCTCTTTGAATGCCCAGCATTAGAGCGTAAAAGACACCAACTTGATTGGAGCCTTAACTCTATTGACAACCGCAAGCTAGTAGGCGACATTGCAAGTCTAGTAAAAGATACGGATGTCGGCTTGCTAACTTGAAAACTCCCGACAGTACAAAAAGCCCAAAGGGCTGACGTGCGCATGCCAGCAAAAGGCAGTCGTGAAACTTAATCTAATCTAATCTAATCTAACTGTTATGATTACACATAAATTCTCCAAAATTTAGTAAATTATCTTTACTTTAATTTTCTTTTAGAGACGCCAAATGACATATTCATTTGTTAAATTAATAAAAATCAGGTTATTTATACATTTTATATTTTTTATTAACAAAAATTTAGATATAATATAATTATTAATTTAAATAATTATTAATGTAAATATTAAAAAATAATACAAAATATTTTTTTCCTAATTATTTACTTATAAAAATGGTCATTTTCAGGATTTTTAGATATAATTTCTGAATGCGTGTCATGTAAATTTTCTATAATTAGCCGAGTTTCTTCAATATTGGGTTTCTGGCTACAGTTTCTGTTCCTATTTTGTTTACGTGTTGAACGAAAAAAGGCCTGTTTTCGAATCTTCTTATTAGCTGGCTATCCAACATACTCTGTTTTCAAATCAAAGTTTTTTTATTTTCACTTCACTAATGGGTTCAGCACTTTTTAAAAAAATTGGAACTATATGTATTGCCATTGACAACACACATGGGCTTACTGCCTATGATTTTGAACTCACTACCATTTTAAGTGTAGATGAGTTTAATGAAGTGATACCCTTAGCATTTATGTTTTCTAACAGGAAAAATTCGTATATCAATCAAGTCTTCTTTCAGAAAATAAGAGATAACGTGGGAATTATAAAAACTGACACTTTTATGTCAGATATAACAAATCTATTTTATAACTCATGGGAAAATATAATGGGTCCACCACATAAACAGCTTTATTGTTCCTGGCACATAGATCGTGCGTGGCAGTCACATTTGTCAAAAATTAATAATGCTGAGAAGAGGGAATGGGTTTATAAAACTTTAATATATTTACAGACACTTTTGGATCTGCAGAAATTTCAAGTTTTTGGATATTCTGAAAAATTAATCAACAAAAGTTTCGTCAATATTTCATTAATTATTATGCAACTTGTTTTGAAAAATGGGCCTATTGTTTCGAATTGGAGCAATTACCAATACAAATATATATCTCGAGAGTATGCATAAAACACTGAAATATTGTTCTCTGAATGTCATTTTTTGACAGTGGTCTATTATGATATGTTTTTTGGACTTTTTCCACTCTCTATAGTGTACATCACACAACGTTTCGGGAGTTTTGATCTACTCCCGTCTTCAGGTGTTCCTGGTTAGTCCTGAGAAGGACTGATATTGTACGTTTTTCAACGTAAATTTGTGCCTCCCTCGGGTTTGAACCCACTCTAACCACTAGGCCACCAGGGCCTAGTGGTTAGAGTGGCAGAGTAGTAATCACAGCGATTAGCGGTCCCAGGTTCAAACCCCGGGGGAGGCACAAATTTACGTTGAAAAACGTACAATATCAGTCCTTCTCAGGACTAACCAGGAACACCTGAAGACGGGAGTAGATCAAAACTCCCGAAACGTTTGTGATTACACCCTAGACAGTGGAAAAAGTCCGAAAAACATATCATACTAAAATATTATTACTTACAAAGTAAAAAAATTAAACGTTTAGACAAGATACTTCATGTATTGATCGAGTTTTAAAAATAAAAAATTTGAAAGAATTATGAAACGAACAAAATAGGATACTTCAGAACTAGTGAAAAATATCCATGCAAGACATCGTGTAGCAATATTCACCAAGTTTACTGAGAACGTAATAGAAGACAACAAAGTTTATACCATTAAATGTGATTCTAGTGAAAACACATATTTAATTACAAAAAATCTTTCTGACGGTAATGTATGCTGCCCAATAAAATGCTCTATTTGCTCTATATGTTTGCATTCCTTTAGCTGCACTTGTGTGGATTTCAATATAAGAACTTTAATCTGTAAACATATACATTATATTGCATCTAATTACCCAAACTCAGCTCCTGGTAGCACATATATAATAGCAGAAAATAGTAGTAATGAAGTTAACAATGTTATTCAAAATTTAGCAACATTTTCAAGAAATAATGATACACTTTAGGATGAAATAAGTTCTGGAGCTTTAAGTCTAGTTCAAAATATAAAAACCAAAGAATATTTAATCGAACAATTAAAACTAATTTTAGATAATATAAAAAGTGCCGAATCCATTAGTTAAATGGAAATAAAAAACTTTGATTTGAAAACAGAATATGTTGAAGAGCCAGCTAATAAGAAAATTCGAAAACAGGCCTCTTTTCATTCAACACGTAAACAAAATAAAAACAGAAACTGTTGGAAACCATATATTGAAGAAACTCGGCTAATTACAGAAACTTTATATGGCACGCATTCAGTTCCACGGCTGTTTTTCCCGGCACCTCGTGGTACGGCTACCACGGAAAAAAGTTGGTCCCGGATATCATAACAACATCATGACAGTCGTTAGTGGGGTTGGAAGTCACCATAAAATGTACAGTGACGCCTATAATTGGCCTAACGGCTATTGGCGGAGTACGGAATAAAATAAAATAAAAATAAAATAAAATTGTATCAAAGGATCCTGGAAATGATTATTTATATAAGTGAATAATTAGGAAAAAAATATTTTGTATTATGTTTTAATATTTACATTAATAATTGTTTAAATTAATAATTACATTATATCTAAATTTTTGTTAATAAAAAATGTAAAATGTTTAAATAAACTGATTTTTATTAATTTAACAAATGAATATTGGCATTTGGCTTCTCTAAAAGAAATATAAGTAAATATAATTTAGCAAATTTTGGAGAATTTATGCGTAACCATAACAGTAGCTGTTACGGTAAATTTTTGAGTTAATATACGTATCATTGCAATTTGAAACATATTAGTTTGAAAGTTTAAGTTTCCCGCTTTATCCATCAGTGCACGAACTGGCAACGTTGGTACGCCGTCCTAACTTTAGCCGTTCCTCATATTTACAGGGTGAAATTCATCACCCTAACATGGCCTCCTATCTGGCAAATAACTATTGAACGGTTTATACACACAAATATTAAACTGCGGCTAACCTAAATTCGTACCTTTGTACAAAAATATTGTTATAACATTTTTTTAAATACCATTTGCATTACTACCTCTAGGAACGGTAGTTCAAAGTGGTCGGTTTAGACAATATTACTCGTCACAAGTGTGTGTTTACTTATGAGATTGGTTGGCCACAAAGTCACATAAAACTGGGTGTATGTATCTAGTTGATGCACTACGATATTCAAACCCTTCTGATGCTTACTACCCGCGTGTAGTTTTGTTAATGTCATGTATGTATGGTATGTACCTGTCCGATATATGTAAATGTCGAATAACATTGGAGTATGTAAATGACTGACGAAATTTTGTAATATGAATATTCTCTTATTTTAGAAATTTGAAAAAGATTCAAATATAGCGTCTAATGGAGTAACAACGAGGTGTTTTGTCTGATTGTGCAGTGTTGTCACATCTGGAAGTACAAACCCTTTATTGCAGATTTGGAAAAACAACGGAAGTTGGTAAGTAACCTTCCAGCGACTTTGGTGTTAGTCCACTGCAGATTCCAAAGGAGTAATTATGTATGGGAAATGCTCAGGCTCAGGTGTTAACGTCGAACATCGCGCGTGCATGTAAACTAGCCTGAATAAATTTTGACGATTTTCTGTCAGAATGTTTTGCCCTGAAGAAAGATATCTCGTAATTTTCCGCCCAAAAATCGCTCGTGCTACGCACTCGGGATTCTTGTTGAGCGGCAAATTTACTTAACATATTTCTTAGCAAATTCACAGAAAACGTCAAAATTTAATCGGCTATTTTAATGCACTTGGGATATTACTGTTGATTAAATACTTTACTGTGACTCAATTGGACTTCATAGGTATTGTTTTTGAATCCCTGACCGCATATACCAAATTAGATATGCCTGCAAGGGCATAAACAAGATATCAGTTAGAGGAGGCACACATTTATATACTCAATTAACTACTATTATTATTATAATTTTTATTTTTTTTTTTTAATTAAAAATATTTATTATATAAGACGATAAAGTAAATCTAGACGAACTCGAGACGTTAATGATTCTAAAGTTGATAATAATAACTTGATCGTCTTGTATAATACAAAATGTTTATTCAATTCTTATAATTTCTTTAATCAATAAATATTTAGAAATACATAAATTTTGTATTGACAGCTGTGAAAAGTCATAGTGACAATTTGAAAGTACCAAGATATTCGTGTTATATATTTCGCAGTTCTGAAGTGTATTGTCAGTCTATGTCAAATTTGAGGTTAGTAGGTACGTTTTATTTGTCGTTTGACACAGACTGACGCAAAACTTAACCTGCAAATCTCGAATTTGACATAGCGTGACAGTTCTACCAACAATGCAGTAGTGAGTAACATAAAGAAATAAAATCTTATTTTGTTCTACTGCTTTGAAAACGGTTTTTTAGACAACCACGTATGAAAGTAACATTATCGCGACAACAGCCTCCTACAGAAAGTTGACAATTTCATACACTAGCACAGTATTATATTGTACTAGTCATATCATAAAGCCACAAAGTTAGTCAAATAATCCAGACGCTTTTGTTTTATTTGTTACTATGCTTCCCAACAAGCTCTCATTATTATAATTGTACCAATAATAATATAACAATCAATTTTGTAAACGAAATAAAAACAATTCTTAAAAATAGAATTTACTTTGTGTGGTTGTCTAAAAACAGTGTTCATAACTCGCTCGAAAGTGCAAATATCTGTGCTCGTGTTTTAGATCCACTTGGGCTTCGCTGCGCTACGCCCTCGTTTGCCTAATCAACACTCGCACTCTATTTGCTACTTTTGAAGGTTGTTATGAAAATAACTATTTCTTATTCTGATTCGTAATTGAGGAGGTCTGAAAAGGCAAGGAGGTCATGATCATACTACAAAATGGCAATGTTAGCTTTTGCTGAAAAGTAAAAGTTACTAGTCCAAAAGGGGGTGTTTTCAGAAACTAAACAGTGCCGAAATCATAGCTTTTTGATGCAGTAGAACAAAAATCCTATTTTATGCTTCTGAAATGAATAATTACAGTACAACTTTAACTGTAAGAATTGAATAAAAAATTATAAGTTAAATTATCATCAGTTTTGAAAATGTGCTGCAGAGATCTTTTTATGAGCTCATCTTCTAGCTTCTTCCTTTTTTCATTATCATTTTTTGTGTACACTTTGCAGCCATAGTGCATTAAAACGATCTTCTGATATTATTCTTTATCCTTCCAGGGATTGTACCACAGTACCGCCTGATTTTAAAATTACATAAAATAACACTTTGTGTATTTTGTAAAGTTTCAAGTGTCATGGCAGGTTTTCCAACTTTTTTCTTGGAACAGAACGCACATATACTCAGATATTGGAAGTGGGACAAAAATGTGCTCATTCGATATTTTGTGTGTATGTAGGTACTATTGTTACCAAAAAAAAAACTAGGACAAGTTCTAATTCTACAAGCCATGGATTTTTATTATTTTTGATGATGAAATGACTTGGACTGCCATGTGAATAATTCAAACCTGTCATCTGTCATATCACATTTTAATATCAAGAAACTACAATACAAAACTATTTATAATTTTTTCATTAGTTTTGAATCACGCTACTTCCACGGATAAGAACTGAGTAGTGGTACTTATCCCAAAATGAAATACCCTTGTTATCGTAACCTGTACAGCTCGATAGTACGATATGCATTGGATTGAGTCATATGAGCGTGCTTTTACCTCGTTTGTTTTATCTAGAATTAGATGCTTAACCTATTATAGTTTTTTTTGTTAATCTTGTAGGTTTTGAATTGTAATAATTATTATAAATCAACTGTCTTTTGCTCTTTATAAATGTTTAGGGGTGGGAAACTGTCTACCCCTGCCCCTCCGTGGCTACGCCCATGTATGCCTGTTTCTTGTGTATCTCTAACCTAAGCTGTCTGTAAGTGAATCTGATTTATTTAATGATGTCTCTATATTTGTAAACTTTATTGTAGTTGCCTTGATAAAGGGAAAAACCTTTTCAAAATATTGGGCATGACAGAAAGCATTTTTTTTATATGCTGTCCTGAAGAACGAATCCCTAAACTAAATCGTTTTATCAACCAGTCGTTCATTACTGTCCTAAAACTTTTATTAATAAGCCTCTAGTTTTTGTTTCCTTATCAACAGTCGCTAGGAAACGAAAGAAATTGCCAATAACGTCAAACAACTTATTTTACTAAAGTAACTCTAACCATTGATTTATAAGCTTTGTCAAATAGAACGGTTATGTTAACTTATCATATAGAAAGGTTGCCTAACAAGATGGCATAAAAACTTATGAATTGAATTCATGACGTTAGTGAATGGTAAATGACTTGATATTTTTCACATTGACAAAATGTGTCAGCGTGTAATAAGATATATTGGAATCTACTGACAAACAAATTTACAATTTTAAAATAGCGATTTGACTTTACGATTTTATTGAGTTCTAACATCTTTTAAATTTAATTGTGACAGTTTTCTAATATTATTCTAATATAATTATGGTTTGAATTACTACCTTCAATTTTATTAAATCTTGAACATTTTCCAAATTTTATTTTGACAGAATGCATATGTCTATCAATATTTTACACACTAAAAAAATGTTACAGCGCCAAAGAAGTGATTTTTGATTGCATTAATGCGGCAAATTTCTAATTTAAATAACCCAGTGACTACTTTTGATTTTATTAAATTGTGAACACTACACAAAGTTAACTTTGACAGTTTTCAAGTGTGTAATCGTACTTTTCACATTAAAAAAATGTGTAAGTGTGATATATATTATGTTTAACCCTATTGATACAAATGGGTTACTAATTTAAATATCTCTTTATCTACTCTCAATGTTATTAAATCTTGTGAACATGTTACAAATTTCATTTTGATCGACTGCGAATGTCTCTTAATATTTTGCACGTTGGGAAAATGTTTAAAAGTGAAATAAGTGATTTTTGATTTCATTCACCAAACCAATGTAGAATTTACGTAACTCTGTAACTTCTTTTGATTTTATTAAGTTACCAGGTACTTCCATTGAAATTGAACACTCCTCTCTCGCTTCCACTGCTTTCGGTAGTAGATCACGGTGCATGTTAAATAAGGGGTACTAACCAACTACACGCTCAATGGAGCTAGGCGTACTCGGAAAATGTTTGAGAACTCTTGCTTTAAATTAAAACCTATATGAGCCTCACCGGATAATGAGTGTGTACTGTGCAGCTTTATTTTTGAATTTTTTTATAGATAATGCTAATAACCTATATGGACATAATTACACTGCATGGACAAGGCTCCTGCATCGCTATATTCTTAATAGGTTGATAACAATATACTTTTGTTATAGGAGTGAAGATGTCCAACTACTGTTGGCCCGCATACCATTAATAGAAATTTAGGCAAGCATAATGAACATTAAACAAGAAAATGCGGAGAGTAAGCGCTGTAGTTCTACAGGAACTGCATCTTGTATGTCACAGAACATGGATAATGAACATTTTAATAAGTTGTACATAAAACAAGAAAGTATTGAAAGTATTGATAAAATCGGTATTCATTCAGAAATAAATATTAAACAAGAAGATAATACACTAAAAAATGATGGTTATGAAAATGAAACTGCTGACAAAAATAATATAAATATTGTTATGGAAACTTGTGGTGAAAATAAATCACAGAGTTGCTCTGTGTGTGGATACAAAACAACTCGTAGGGGTGTTCTAGTTAAACATATGAGGTCTCATACAGGAGAAAAACCACACGGTTGCGCCGTCTGTGGATACAAAGCAACACGTAAATATAATTTACTTAAACATATGAAATCTCATACTGGAGAAAAACCATACAGTTGCTCTGTTTGTGACTACAAGGCAACACATAAAAGTTCATTAGTTATACATATGAGAACACATACAGGAGAAAAACCGTACCGTTGCTCCATTTGTGAATATAAAGTAAAACAAAGAGGTGATTTAGTTACACATATGATGTCTCATACAGGAGAAAAACCATACAGTTGCACCATTTGTGAATACAAGGCAACACGAAAACGTGATTTAGTTAAACATATGAGATGCCATACAGGAGAAAAACCATATAGTTGTTCTGTTTGTGGATACAAAGCAACACTGAAACATCATTTAGTTAAACATGTGAGGTCTCACACAGGAGAAAAACCATACAGTTGCTCCATTTGTAAATACAAAGCAGCACGGAAAGATCGTTTAATTGAACATATGAGATCTCATACTGGAGAAAAACCATATAGTTGTTCTGCTTGTGAATACAGAGCAACACAGAAAAGTTCATTAGTTGTACATATGAGAATACATACAGGAGAAAAACCGTACAGTTGCTCAGTTTGTGAATACAAAGCAACACAGAGAATTTCCATAGTTCAACATATGAAGTCTCATTCGGTAGAAAAATCATAGAATTGCTTCGTTGGTGAACACAAAGCAACACAAAAACCAATTAAGCTATACATATGAGGTCTCATGTAAAGCTTTATAGTTGATTCGTTGTGAATACAAAGCAACACGTAAATATAATTTACTTGAACATATGAAATCTCATACTGGAGAAAAACCATACAGTTGCTCTGTTTGTGAATACAAAGCAACACAGAAAATTTCCGTAGTTCGACATATGAAGTCTTATTCGGTAGAAAAATCATAGAATTGCTTCGTTGGTGAACACAAAGCAACACAAAAACCAATTAAGCTATACATATGAGGTCTCATGTAAAGCTTTATAGTTGATTCGTTGTGAATACAAAGCAACACGTAAATATAATTTACTTGAACATATGAAATCTCATACTGGAGAAAAACCATACAGTTGCTCTGTTTGTGAATACAAAGCAACACAGAAAATTTCCGTAGTTCAACATATGAAGTCTTATTCGGTAGAAAAATCATAGAATTGCTTCGTTGGTGAACACAAAGCAACACAAAAACCAATTAAGCTATACGTATGAGGTCTCATGTAAAGCTTTATAGTTGATTCGTTGTGAATACAAAGCAACACAGACACAGCATTTAGTTAACCATGTGAGATGTTATACTGGAGAAAAACTATAACCGCTCTGTTTCTCAATAGAAAGCTATGATTAAAAGTTATATAGTTACCTACAAGAGGAAAATCTCTGATGTTGCTGTGTTTGTGGATGCAGATTAATACAGAAAAAATATTTATGCAATACATAAGGTCTTGTAGCATAGAAAAAATGTTTAAATGATTTGTAAATGTAAAACTTTATGTAAAAATACTTTTGTCGCACATAAGATCTTGCGTATGAGTAGAAAAGAAGGGTGTTAATATATGTAAACTTGTAATCTTCTAATAATTAAAGGTGAAATAATTAGTATGTATGTATAATCTGTAACCTCATTTACCTTGCGGTGTAGAGGCTGGTGCTTTATGTGCTGGCATCTGGCGGTACAATGCTCAACTTGCCCCGGATTCGGGATACAGAGTTGGAGCGTGCCTTTGGTGCTTGCGCAGCAACCATTGTGTGAGTTGTGTGTCTTGGTGATATGTTGACCTTGTTACTCTATCTCTTAGGTCTGTGGTTCTGAGTAGAGCTCAGTTAATTTGGTGCCCAACTGTGAATCGTCTCACTGAGCCCTATTCTAATCGCCAAGGATACGGAAAAATTCCGACCCCAGCAGGATTCGAACCGAGGACTTGCTTAATGCAAGCCTGGCGCTTACTCATCTGTATGGCGCAGCTTTTGAAATAATTAGTGTTTTTGAAATATTAATATTTTACTGCATTTAAAACAGAAAAGTTACTTTACCTGAATACAAAATGTTTCTTATCTACCGGAAAGGCCTTAATTTGAAGAAATTAAAAAATATACTTACAATAGTTTCAAGCCAAGCAAGGCTCAATCCCTAACATGAAACTGGAATCCAAAATGTCTTGTCATTATGTGGACACATTGTATATGTTGTAAAAAGCATAATAAATACACATTTGTTGTATCTCTTCTGATTACGTATTGTTAATAACCAGTACCCAGATTGTATATGCAGTTTCAAGAAGTTAAGCTTTAGACTATGACTGCACCAATTTACCTACCTATGCATGCATGCAGGTAAAACCGAAGGGTATGGTAATTATTCTTGATCACTTCAGTTGGCCAGCTAGTAACTGAATATAACTACAATAATTAATAACAAGTTCTGACTTTACAGGGCGCCTCTAATGCCTTCTAATTCCTGCTACTTAAAAACACTAGTTACACAGACCCAAACTTACTGCATATGTGATCTGGACACTGGTGATAACAACTGTAAAATAATAATAGTGTCTTTATTTGGGTACTTATAACAAAAAAAGTACTACAAAAACCTAATTGACAATAAAGTACAATATACCCAAAAGGGCAAAGTTTTGAAAGGTTTGGAGAAGCTCTTTTAAGACGTATATCCAGACCTATGGTTATAGGAACTGTTCCTGTAAGAAGCCTACTCAAATGTTTTTAGTGGGTAGCTTCTAGGTAAGTAGAAATATTAATCTCGAAGATTTTCCTTTTGAGATTTTCAATCCACTCCCTGTCGAAGATTTGGGCAACATCATTATCTTCGTCAAAGATTATGCCTTGTGCCCTGTTCCGGGTCAGGACGCCATCTCATCTTCAGTCTGCCCACTTCTCAGTGTCCCTTGGGTTTGTATAGGTGAACTGCAAATGTAGCTTTGTAAAGTGCAGTGTAGACGCTGATCATTTATAATTGACGGTACGTTGAGTGGCCTTTTCTAAAACTGAACTTAAAGGTAGGTAGTATGGTAAGGTTTTCAATTTTGTCAAGCAAGCGTTTACAAATAACTTTTTCCAGCAGTTTTGAGAGGGAAAATTTTGGTATTGCAAAATTTTTAAGTCGGATTTCATGCTCTGCAACCCTACAAAGTGTTTTTACAGTTAATATCGCCTACTGCCAGTAGGTCTTAAGTGATGTTTCGATTCTCAAGTTTGGAGTTTCTGGAAGTCGCATTTGCTCGAATATTCTTTTGATTGTAATCGCCACTCTTCCTGAAGCTGCTGTAGAATTTCTATAATTTCGTGATATCTTGGAATTTTTAAATTTTGGTGTTGGCAAGATGTGTCTCGATAATGTCTATGCTATCATAGTAAAAGTCGTCAGTTACCGCATGAAGGCCCAAATATTGTCAAATAAAAGGTTATTGAAGGGAATAATCAATTGCCGAAGATTTAACGAAAATAAGATATAATCTTATCAAACTGGCAAAGGTGATGTTAGGAAAGGACAAAGTAATGGAGTCATGATGGAAATGTAATTGGAATTTTCAAAGATGCGACCTAAAAACGAATAATCGATGCAGCTATCTTACAAAACAATCAAGTTAAAATTTGGAGGCCGTCGTTCCTTAAAACCGGCAACATACATAAATAGCTGATGCATGTGATTACTTTATCAAAACATGTGGGTACTCACATTTGTTTCAGTTCTGTTCATTTCTTGTACGATTTTTGAATTATTTTTGTAACTCAGGATTTATTACACTGTGATTGCGGTAATTTTTACTTATTTAATTTTTTTAAATTGTCTTGGTAGGTGATAAATAAATATATTGGTTTGCTCTCACAACAATATCGAAATACGCATTTGTTATAATTTGTGTTCCTTTTTTGTTTCTTGTATTTGTATATAGATCATTTTAACTACTGGATAAATAATTTTTACAATTCAGCAATATTATTGTTTGTGACTCAATAGATAGTTTGTGTTTTTCCTGTTACTATTATTATTATTTTTGTGTGTGATTAATATGCTAAATGTTCTAAAATTTGCTCATTTAAACGTACGATCGTTACCAGCTCATTTTCATGACATTAAAAATATCATTTTATCATATGATTTCAGTGGATTTGCAATGAGTGAAACAATAGTTGAATCTTGAGTGGTCATTTCGCACTTCAGCGGGCGGTGATAACTTATCTAATTGGAAAGTTTTATTAGCAATAAGTAAAGGAAACCTTACGGCGCCGGCTTCTGCTAGCGTATCGCACTCATATCGGACTGTATGCAAATAACATTCTTTCTGCAGCACTGCTTGTACTCGACTGATAGCATCATCTGAGGAATCAAATATAAACAAAAACTGTGCGTGATCGGCATTGAGATGGTATTTACAGTTTTCCAAACAACTTTTCAACAGTAAAATCATGAGTGATCAACTCTTGTCGAACACATTTTTTATTCTACGAACATTGGTTGCTTAATAATTAAACTACGCCACAAACAGGACAACACTTACACTCAAGCATCAAACAAACCAGACTCGAATACTAAAACCAGCTTCAAATCGCACCAGACAGACGTTCAGGGCTTCCAGGCTACACCGACACGTCACAGGGCTGACCAGCTGCAGTGAAGACTGATTCCAGTTCTTTTGTAAATTATCAATGGGCGTTCAAATTACTAGGGGGCGCCAAATAGTCTTTAAATGCAACCGATATGTCCATTAGCTTATGGGAATTCTTAAAATTATTGAATTAGTTGCACTAGCCATACATAAAACCGAATATACCATGTACAGAATGATATTAGAATCATGGATAGATGCAACAGGTGAAAATTAAATGCCCATCCAGTTCAAATGCTACAAGCTAATTATAGGGGCTTCGGTGTTATCAGAACCTTTGATTGAGAAAAATCGATTAATTTACAAGAATTTACATAAGACGTAAGCGGGCACAAAATTGACACAAATATTTCCATTAGCGCGGCACGATAATAATATACACTGAAGTTGCAAACAAGTCTCTTAGTAATTGGCTGACAGGTTGATTAGTGAATAATTAAAAGCTCACGGTGACGTAAAGCCAAACACAATGGGGTTAATAAAATGTCCTCAAAATGGCAGTAAGTTAGTTCAGTAATTGCACAGGCGAAACTGGAGCAACGATTCTAGTAGAATCCGAAATTAGCCGGTGAATTCAAGCTTCGGATTGAACAATAAACACAGGTTCGCGTTTACCTTGGACAATGTGCACATATTCTCCCAGTGGAAGAGAGGCATATGATTGTGCCAGGAAACTAGCAAGTTCCCAAATTTACAACGGAATCTCAGCAATGGTTCCGGAAGTCAGTAACAAAAGTAGCAACACTAAGCAAAAGAATAAACATGTAACAGCTACAGTGGGGAGACAAGTCCCATAATATGCTTTGAATTGCCCAATTTAAACATCCGTGAATTTCGCGAGTGGAATACTAAACCCACACGACACAAACCCTTACTATGCACAAGGGGTACGCCGAGATTCTACTTGCGTTCGGTAAGCGAGGCTTGCCAAGAATTGACGCGTTTAGAACAAACAGATGCCGGCACACACCCAAACATGAGAAACACTGCGTGACCCAGTTAGCAAGCCCGAACAAGGATGGATGTGCTGTGATTTGATCTGGAGTATAACTGTAGTTCTCGAAATATTTTATGCTGAACCACATATAAATGAATTTATTTTGTCATATTTTTTCTAGAATCTTTGACGAACATGGAACGATACTAACAGTCTGAAGATCGTAATATTTCGTTGGTTCTTTAAGCTTGGCTAATGGCTCACATTAGCCTTCTTCCATGTTCGGGAAATACGCTATTAGGCATAAAAATTGATTATGTGTAATAAAATAAATCATAAATGGACAATGTAACCTTAATAAGTATCTTAACACCATCTGATCCCACATCATTTGGCTTGACACCTGAGACAATTTTAATAATTTCAATATAATCTACAGATTTCGAAGCAAATTTTTCAGTGAGGTTCTTTTAAATATTATTACCATAAAATGTAATTAATTAGCGTTTGAGCTAGCCATGTTTTACAAACAAAAAACCGATTAATTTAATTAACATCAACTAATTTGGAAGGAATTCCGCTATTGCCGTCGCTGCAATTAAGTTACGCAACGATTTCTAATAATCCCATAGAACTGGGCTATTACTTCTTTTTTAATTAAAGCTTTATCTCTAAATGACATCATCAATTTAATATTCGTATTATTTATCAACCAGGGAGCAGCAGGTATTTGTCCGCGCCCTTTAATATAACCATTAATTTCAAAACAACCATATGTAGCACATCTTATGCTGAGCTAACATATTTAAATAAAAAAACATGTGACGACAAACTATCTTCAAAACAGACACACCTACCAAAAATCTCTGGCTAGACGATATAAGAAGTTTGCTTGTACATTCTTGACACACCCTAACTACCCGCTGTGTTTAACGTTGTTTTTAACATTTTCGTGGATTATTACTCGCCAATTCAACCTACATAAATGTATCAATGTAAATAAAAAAATATTGCGCATCTAATGATATCAAAAATTAAATTATTTTTGTCAATTTTCATTGAAAAATATTAGTCAAAAGTTTTCATTGTTTTTTAAAAAGAGTTGCCGTGACTTGAAAAAGTTGACAGCTGTACTCAAATTAATTTGTTATTTGATGACATTCTGAGTTAGTTCAGTATTTTTACTTTATAAAATCTGGCGTGATACACGCACACAACTTCCTTTTACAGTAATCTTATAATTAGCCAAAAATTTTATTTAAATTTTTAAGCATTTGTTAAAAATTACAAATTTTACAAAAACGGTACAAAATAGAGTGTTAGTTTAACAGACAAATTTTCTCTAGAATTTTAAGCTGAATTCAAAAATGTAATAATATACCGGGTGTTTTATTTAAAATAGGAGTTGATAAAAAAATAGAAAAACAAACAAAAGAAACCCATTTTAGAAGTATTCAACTGAAAAATCACCTATCTCACACCAATACACATTAAAAATGTAATAAAAACGTAAAGTTTAAAAAAATCGTTACAGCCGTTTTTGAAAAAATCGAAAAAAACTGAAAAATCACAAGAGTAAATACCTACTTTCGGTTATGCGATTTTCTTCAAAAGCTTGCTGTCCCATCTACATAGTACGCAAAACTTATATATGAAGTTTCAACGCCATACCTCTTTCCATTTTTGAGATATTCTGTTCACAGACAGACACACAGACAGACAGACAGACACACAGTCAGACCAATGAAAAAAAATGTTTTTTGGGATCAGGGGACTCTAAAACGTGAAGATCTGTTGAAGACTCAATTTCGAATTTTTGGGGTGAATTCAATACTTCCTTTATTGTAAAAGGACGTAAAAATGAACGATTACTCGAACAAAGAGACATTTTTTATGAAAATAACTTTATTAGCATAATTGCTATACATAAACAATTTCACCATAAATAAAACACTAAATAGTCATTCTTATGGTTAAAAGATATTACAGTAGGGTTAGTTTGCCGAGAGTGAGAGATTTGTTTTCCGTAAAATTTTACAATAGACAGATATTTCAGGAAATTCAATAAAACTTCTAATATTTCAGCAGAATCAAAAGCTGGTGGTTTCTTCATATTTATTTTATTTTAACATGAATTAATGACAACAATAATTTTATTAATCATGCCATAAAGAAATTACTAATACTTTAACAGAGATGAACTAGAATCTAGATATAAAATTTATAACAAGTATTCAAATAGCTCCCCATTCTGATTTAAACAATATCCGAGTATGTTATAAAAGGGATTGCTAACAATGGCTAACTGCGTTTCGTTTATTAGCCCACACTCTGCAACGATTGCTTCCCTCAAAGAATCGAGTGGCGCTTTTTATAAAGGTTAGGCTTACAGCCTCACAGGAAAAAGTAACAAGGTGCTAAATCAGGAGACCTAGCTGGTCAGTTTATAGTACCACCTTTGCCAACCCAATGATTTGGAAATGATTATTTAAATAATTTTTGACGAAAAAACCGAAATGCGGCGGACAGACGTCTTGTTGAAACCAAATCAGGTTTTCTCTTGCAACTTCTTCCAATACAGGACCTACTTCATTAATCAGAAGTTTTAAATAAGTGAATCTGTTCAAATGGTCCGATAATTTTGTTATTATAAATCCCAGCCCAAGTATTAATTTTTGGAGGGGATTGTGTTCTTGTACACAGATTAATTTTGGGGTTTTCTTGAGCCCGGTATCTAGAATTTTGCACATTCGGTGCTTAAAATAAAAGTACATTCATCCGTCAAACAGATTGATGACAAGAAAACGACGATCTTGATTGGCACGTTCTTGGATTTCTTCACAAAATACATTTAGGTACTACTTTCATTGTCTGGTTCAAATATTTCCTGGTGACCCTGCGATTTGTATGGATGATAAATGTGCTTCTCTAATGTCTTAGATATCGCCGCTGACTTTGACACATTTAATTCACGACCGATTTGTCGTGTGCTGTATGCTGGGTCAATATTGATCAGTCGCAAAACATCTTCCAATTCCCTACTATCCGCTCCAACATACCCGCGACTACCATTATTAAAATTGCATTATTGAAATTTTTAGGAAAGTCAAAATTAAATAAAAAATACTAACCACCTCAAGCTTCTGATTCTGCTGAAATATTAGCAGCTTCATCAAATTTCAGGACATATCTGTGTATTGTAGATGCAGCCGGTATTGGATTGTTATCAAATTTTACGGAAAACAAATCTCTCACTCTACGCAAACTGGAAATATCCTGACTTTGACGATATTTTTAACCTTCCA
This sequence comes from Agriotes lineatus, assembly GCA_940337035.1. Lineage (NCBI taxonomy): Eukaryota > Metazoa > Arthropoda > Insecta > Coleoptera > Elateridae > Agriotes > Agriotes lineatus. The sequence goes on along the minus strand of CALNHX010003312.1, from coordinate 48,904 downwards.
AATGTTTGCTCACTTATAATTTTCTTTGGGTGACATTGCAAGGCATGCCGGGTACTCGTACTAAATATATTATCGCATTAAATTTAAGACTAAGTGAACGAAGTCGAGGGCAACAGCTAGTGAATATATAAACAAGAAAACCTTGGCCATTGAATTAAAAACAAAAAGATGAGGACCACTATCTAACGGTTATAAGACTATGTCCCAGAAGAAGAAAAATAAACCGAAACCCAAAAATTCTATAAAACCCTACAGAAAATCATTAGTAGAATACAATCAAATAATTACACAGTATTGGCAGGAGACCTAATTGCATAATCAGCCAATACAAGGAAAAAACAATAAACAGTGGATTTGAATGACAGCAGTTTGCAACATATAATAACTCGAAGATAACAAACACGTTTTCCGGAACAAATATTAAGTACCTACACATGGTCAGCACGAGGTTTCACATGTCTGATTGATTATGCGATAGTAAACAGATGCACACGTATACAGAGGTAACTATTCTAAAACCATGGATGAAAACCAAAACACAACCTAAAAAGAGAACTACAGAAGAAACATATAAAACACACCTATTACAAGACGACAGCGTTAAACACTTCTATGAAGCACATCTAACAATACGCCACCTAGCCCATAGGAAGAAACAAAAGAAGATATAGACGAGGAATGGGAAGTTATAAGGACAGTTATATGTACACAAAGCATCATCAGAAGCTCTAGGGAAAAGGCGGAAGAACTACAAAAGAAGAGGACCTAAGATATGGAATACCGAACTACACCAAAGAGGCAAATGTACGAAACAACTAGCCGGCCGCAGCATAAACAAATGAGGAACATCAGCCACAATACTTGTAGATGGAGGTGGTGACTTAATGGCATTAAAAATGCATGGAGGGTGGAGACCTCAACTACTGCAGAATCACATGTTGACAATTCTTTAAGCACCAACACTTTGACAGCAAATAAACAAATTCAATCCATAATAAAAAAAAACTGTAAATCTTTACTATTAACACCATCAGACGAAAATCCTATATCTCACAAAACTTTACACCCTAAGAAAAACATCGTACATTATAGCGAAGAACCAGAATACCCAGCCTCAACTTCTACTAGAATATTAGAAAACACTGGAGCACCTATTTCTATTAAAAATTGTCATAATTTTACAATTAATTATTATATTCAGAACCAATAATATTGTGTAATTATTTATATTTTTCTTATTAAAAGTTTCCATAGAGTTCAACAAAAATGCCTGGTTGACTGGTCGTAGAAAAAGTAGTAAGTACATAACTCGAGTTGTAAAGTAATTAGGTACACACTCGTGAAATTACGAACTCTTCGCTAAAAATTTGGTCCGGGCCAACGAAAATTCGTTTTAAAAAAGTAAAACTACTACAGAAATCGCACATGGACTTTATTGCAAGCAGCGAGCGTACAAAAAGACAAGATACCTAGCTAAAACAGATGTATTTATAATCTTTAAGTGCTGATATCGCGCGGACGTGCCTTATCTTACGGTAGTCAGCAGGTTGGTAACCTTAACTCCTCCGTTATTTTAGCAAGAACTATGGTCTAAACCAGAGTTCGACGAAAAGCGGATATTCGGGATCTCCTGAAGTTGCTTCGTTGACAACGATGTTGTTTCGCTTTGGGACCTGTTAAACTTATTTACACAAAAATATTTGTACAGCATATATACGGCCATCATTACTATTAAAATATACAATACAATAGTATAAACGCTAATTTTGTTATAATGAATCGAAACATCGTCAATACTATTTAATTGATTTTTCTGCTCATCCAATGAGTTATAAATTTTATTAATGCCATCTAAATTGATAGTTTCTAACTGTAAAGGTTTAAAATTTAAAGTATCAGTTGCTATATTAGTTTCAACAGAGCGTAAATTTGGCAATTCAATATTATAAAATTCTAATTTAAAGTTCTCATAGGTTTTCAGAAGCGTGTCCTCTATTTGAACATCACATGCACTATTTAGTTCTAACACATAACTGCCTATTAGCACCACATTAATTTTAGATTTTTTACAAATTTGTTTAGCCACTATACTTCTGGGTGTAATAATGATCCGCTTGGCCTTTTCTAATGGTTGAATTTTCACTCTGGATATGTTGACGGGTACCTGAAGACATTTGGTTGTGTTTTCTGAATATTTGAGTAATTGGATCTCTTCCGTTTTGATTTCCGTGGTATGAAGTTCATGACATATGAATTCTTCGGGTCCTACCTCTTAACATTCGTTGTCGAAATATGCATAGCTTTGCTCGTTATACAGGAGGAATTTCGAAATAGGTATTATAGTTTTAAATATTTTGGCAGATGGGACTGGCAAGGAATATAGATGAAAATCGTACGACACTCATCAATGACCAATAGAAAAATTAGTTCACGAGCCGTATCCAAGACAACAACAAAATTTCTTGGAAATTTTTTGTATGTAGATCAGCCTAACTTTGAGGGCTTGTATCGTTACGATTTTCTTACCGAATCTGCATTCGAGCATTAATTCATATCCGGAAATTATTTTTCGTGCATTCAACAACGTCCTAATTTGCCCTCGCGTCCCGCTCGGGCAAATTAATACAACGTTGTTGGAACGCACTCAAAAAAATTTCCGGAAAGAATTAATGCTCTTATGAGATTATATGTGATAATAATCATAGCTTTCAGCTTTAACAATTGGAATTTCTAAAATAAAGACGATTTGATTTCCTTTACTGTAGCTTTTAATTTCTATATTTTTTTCATTTAACAAAATATTCTTCACAACTGGTTCGAAAGGAAGTTTATGTTTTTCAATCTTCGTGTTAATACCTGACAGCTCTGAAAGTAAATCTTCAGGTTCAACTAAAAAGTTGTGGAATGTATTCAATTTTGAAAAACTGATTGCTACTTCAATTCTCTCTAGCATATCGTAAATAATTTGGAAGCTATTTGCAAATTGCGAGAATAAAGAATGTAAAAGAAAATAACTGTGCGTATCGATCGCTGGCAAATGTGTAGTTTTGATGACGTGCTCTAACTGTAAGATTCGAGATTGTAGCATCATTTGATTATGAGCAAGCCCTTCAGTACTATTTTAAAATTTTAAAATTGATTTTTGGAGTAAAGTAATTTGCTCCTTAATTAACGTTTTCATTTGTTTTTGATTATCGGAAAGTGTAGTCATGGCTTTATCGTATCTTTCTGCATCGGTATGATCTAAATTTCCTGTTATTGACTTTATTATTGATCCCAATCCATCGATAAGGCTGCGTTTAGATTTTTGCACAGCAAGTGGGTTAAGCTGATAAATTTGACTTTTAATTTTACTTTCTAATAAATCTACAAGACTATATGAATTATAATATTCTCTTTCATAGCTAGGCTTCTGAGTTGTATTTTTAATTGTGCTTTTAATTTGAGAAAAAGACCTTTGAAGTACATTAAATTCCTCTATTATTTTAGAAATATCATATACCTGTATAAAAGACCAATAATTAACTTTGTTCTGAGCGTTTCCCAATTTTAATGGAAGAAGTCCAGGATTACTATTGAGGTTGTGGAATTTTGGAAGATCTAATTTCGCTGCGACGATGCAGATGGCAAATCTGTAACGATAAAAGGTTTTCTAAGTTCCTTTATATGAACTACTTCTTTTTTATTTTTATTAAGTTTATTAGTAATTTCTACTCTATTTCTTTCTAACATTTTTGTGATTTGGTATGGTCCTAAAAATTTGCGATTCTTTTTATTCCTACAATCGGGGTTTTGCTTATATACAGTTTTCCCTAAAGAAAATTCATTATTTGAGTTTCCCTGTGAATTTAATTTGGAAACTACCTTTTCCTTATCTGCTTGTAACTGTTCCCTAACTTTTTGGTATACATGTTCCAATCTTTGTTTGTGATTTTCGGCGTATTCCGTATAGAATGAAGTGGGTATAAACATTTCATTTGGATTTCCAGAATTTATATGTCCGAATGTTAATTCGAAAGGTGTATAATTTGTTGCACTGTGTATTGAATTATTATAGCCAATAATTGCATAGTCCATTAGGTTATCATTTTCATTTGCGTGGATTTCTTTTAAGATCCTTAAGTGTTCAATAATCGTCGAATGAAATCTTTCAACAATGGAGTTAGATTCATGATGGGCTACAGTTGTAAAATGAACGTTAATTTTATGTAATTTCAATATTTCCTTCACAGTTTCATTATTAAACTCTGTGCCTTTATCGACAACTAAGATTTGAGGTACTCCAAAAGATGCAAAATATTTTATTAAAGCATTACTAATATGAATAGCTGTTTTTCCTTGGATAAATAGAGCTTGTGCAAATTTTGAGAATGAGTCGACTAAAGTTAAGTAATTTCGGTTATCAAATGTAAAAACATCCATATGAACAATTTGAAATAGTTTAGTTGCTGTTTCTGTTAACATTAAAGGTACATAGGGTTTCTTTCTAGCATATTTTGCACGTTGACAAATGTCGCAAGAGTTAATATAATTTGAAATGACGAGTTTCTTGTTTTTCCAATAATAATTTCGTTTTAAGTATTCTAACGTTTCATTAATACCTCTGTGGTTCGATTTTCCTTCATAATGGTTCTTAACTAATAAAATTTGTTCTTCTTGATCTGTAACAGTGTTGACTCGTTTAAGACACCTAATTAATTTTGATCCGCGTTCTGAGAACTGTTTCAAATAAAGTTTACAAAAATCTTTATATAATTAGTCTTTATGAATATATAAACAGTAAACTTTTTTTGGGTCAGTATTTTCCTTTAAAAATTGAAAAATTAAATTTTCATTACTAACTTCCCGAATTTTGATGGTTATTATTTTTTGAATGTCATAAGTTTCGCGTTTAATTTCTAATTTATGATATACGTTTGGGAATACTAAAATTTGGTTTGTTTTATTATTAATTATTTCGTCATAAATTTTGATTCCATCATTTGTAGTTTCATTAAAATTTGAATGCTGTGTAAACATATCAGAATTATTGTCGACTCCATCAGGGGGTTGTATTTGTATATCCGAGATTATTTTGATTTTTGGGTTTTCATGTATATTAGTCGAAGTTTGGGGTTCGTCATCTATTATATCTTGAGTATAATCTTGTAGAAATTCGGAAACATCTCTATTTAATTTATCAGGTGTTAAATTTTGCATATAGTCCTCGAGAAAGTCTGAAATATCTTTATTTACTTCGCCGGGATTATTAACTAGAGATTCGTTTTCTAAAGCGTTAATACTAATTCGTGAAAGACAATCTGCAATTTTATTAAGTGTACCTTTTTTATAGTAAATTTCATAATCGTACTCTTCTAATTTAAGTCGCCATCTTACTAATTTCGAATTTGGTTCCTTCAAACTAAACAGCCACTGCAATGGTCTGTGGTCTGTATAAATCGCGAACTTTCGTCCGTACAAATATGGCCTAAAATGCTTACAAGCCCATACTATGGCAAGAAGTTCTTTTTCGATGGTTGAATATTTTGTTTCGGATTCATTTAGCGTTCGGGAAGCAAATTCTATTGGTTTATCTTTCGGAATTTGTCCTTGAGAAAGAACTGCTCCAATTGCAAAATTACAAGGCATCTGTGGTCAGAATGAAAGGTTTAGAAAAATCTGGGTATTGCAAAATAGGGTCATTAATTAAAATTTTGGTACAAGTCCTAAAGCATTCGACGAATTCTTTGTCGTGAATAATTTTACTGTTTTTCTTTAAACATTTCGTCATTGGTTTCGTAATTTTGGCAAAGTCCTTAATAAAGCGTCTGTAGTATCCTAAAAGTCCAAGAAAGCTTTTTATTTCTTTCTGTGTTTTAGGAATAGTGAAAGTTTTTATAGCTGCAATTTTGTCAGGGTTTGGTTTTACTCCTTCAGGGGTTATGATATGTCCTAAATACTGAACTGATTTTTGTAAAAATTCAGATTTATTAAGTTGAACTTTGAGATTACTTTTTCTTAGTCTATCAAATACCGATTTAAGTCGTTTTAAGTGTTCTTGAAGAGATGTACTAAAAATAATAATGTCATCCAAACAAACAAGACAACATGTATCTTGCAATCCTCTTAATACATTGTCCATGACACGTTGAAAACTGGAGGCTGCATTTTTCAAACCCATAGCCATTCTTTTAAACTGGTAATGTCCACCATCAGTAGTAAATGCTGTTTTTTGAATATCATCCGCATCTACTTCAATTTGGTAATAACCACTGGCCAAATCAAGAGTAGTAAAATAATTAGCTCTGCCTAATTTATCGAGAATGTCCGTAATATTTGGAAGGGGGTATCTGTCGTCTATGGTCTTTTCGTTTAACTTTCTGTAATCAATGACAAGTCTCCATTTTTCCTACCCGAAGCATCTAACTTTTTTGGAACAATCCAAATTGGACTGGACCAAGGTGAAACACTGTCCTCAATTATTCCTTGATCTAACATTTTTTGAATTTGAGTTTTTACTTCGTTTTTGTGAATTTCTGGATAAGGATAAGATTTTGTAAATATTGGAGTGTCGTCTTTCAACTTAATTTTGTGTTTAACTTCGTTAGTAAAACTTAAGGGTATTTCTTCGCTATGAAATGTATCTCTATAATCAAAACAAAGTTTCCTAATCGTGTCTTTTTCTTCTCGGTTGCAGTGATCTAGTCTCAAGTTTTTTAGATTTCATTTTAAAGCATTATCAAAGTTTTCATTTGGGGATCGATCGATTTCCATTTTCTCTAGAAAATTCACTTCTAGTAAATTTTGGGGTTCAATGTCCAAAGGTTCCGAAATTTTTAAATTTATTGGATTTTCTTTAGAATTAATGATAGTGGTGTGAGCGAAATTATTTGATACCGTTACTAAAGCTTGCGGCATTTCTATACCTTTTCCGAATTTTGTGTGACTTAAAATACCTATACCGACTTTTTGCTTGACAGGAATTTTGACTCTTTGATTAACTCGTGGGGGTATATTAATTGAAAATTCTGCTAGCTCACTCGCTTCGTTTTTAGCTGTCTTAATTTCGGTTTCATATACGATTGGAATTTTTGCACTAGGGGTTGTCAATTCTCTAGTCCTAACATTAATATTTGCTTTTAATTGTTCAAGTAAATCAATGCCTATAAGTCCGTCATATTTTGAACTGAATTTAAAAAGATAAAATTTATGAGTTTCGTCTACATTAAAAATATCGAAAACTGGAATTTCCATTACTTCATCGTGATAACTAATATCATGAGCAGTTTGAATGTTAAATGGTTCTTCATAGATATAATTTGAATAAAATTTGTATGCTAATTCTGGATTAATTAAACTCCTTGTACTACCAGTGTCTATCAGAAAATTTGCATTATGACTGGGAATATAAACATACGGTAAATTTGCTTTAACTAAATTTAATTGTATCAGGTTGGGTTGGTTTGTAGGGCTTCTAACTGAAAATTTGGGTTGTCAGTTTCCTGAAAGGTATTGTTATCGTCTGAAAATTGATTTTCGTGTTGATTTGGTTCATCTACATAATATTCGGAATAATCAGAAGTAATACTATAAGTACTTCGATATTATCGGGTTATATGTCGATAACTTGTTGCACAATAATAAAAGAGTGTCAGTTTGACAGGTAAAATAGTCCGACCGCGTCAGCGGGAGGATTATTCTGTCAAACTGACACGATTTGTTATTGTGCAGGAAGTTTGAGACGTATAACCTGTTCGAAGTACGCATTGTATTCGATTTGATTATTTTGTGAGTAAATTTTAATATTAGGAGCAAATAAATATTTTATTGGCAGCTCGATTTGTTTGAATTAACCTAGCTGAAAGTCATCTCCATGAAAATAACATCAAGTTGACAAAAGTTATGTATTGCGTTGCCTAGTGAAGTTACTATAGTATAATCGATTTTGTATAATCGAAAGTATACAAGATAACTTAACTAAATCCAGCCTTTTGATTGGTTGAAATCTCTACGAATAAAATAATCACTAGTATACTCATTATCAAAGGTTCCGGGGTTTTCATAGTATTGTGATTGGTCTACATAATTTTGACTGTCTGAAGTGTATTCGACATTTTGATTTACGTTAATAGCTTGTTGATAAAGTTCCGTTGATATAAATGTTGGCTTTGGTCTTAAACTTGAACTTCCAGAAGATGTGTCCATCGGTTCTGGTTTAAAATTATTACTTTGATTTTTTGAACGAATAGAAGATTGTACAGGATTACGACTAAAATTGAATTGATTTTGACGTTGCTGAAAATAAGGTTGACGTTGTGTGGGAAAATTATTATTTGGGCGCCAATTGGGCTGAGTACCAAATGTTGTCGATCTTTGAGGTAAATTGTTTTGTGAAAATACTGGACGTTGCGGTAAACTTTGAATGGGTTGTAAATTTGATTGAAATCTTGGCCAGGAATAATTTGTAATTTTGATATCCGTGAGGTTTAACCGGTATAAGTTTTTGAGATGGTCTATATAAATTTTGAGTGTTCAAAGAATTAGATTTTTGTGTGGCGTATAGAAAATTTTCCTCTTCTATTACTAAACTCATCGCTTTTTCAAGACTGTCTGGGTTTCTTAACCTAACGTTAGTTTGCAATTGTCCTGGTAGTCCTCTAATAATAGTAGATTATGCAATAAGGGAGAGAAATGCGTTATTTTGCTGAGGTACAATTTCTGACTCGAGGGCGAAGCCCGAGAGTCAGAAATTGCACTGAAGCAAAATAGCATTCTCTCCGAGTTGCATATACTATTTTTTTCACGTTGCAGGAAGATTTAAAACGAAAACCCGTTTTTTTAAACGTCATTTATTGACATTTTAGTTACAATTATTTTAAAATTAGTAGCCTTTGGTAAATTTTAAAGTTGGTGGCACTGTAAGTCATTATGACAAGAGCTCACAATTATGTCAAATTCGAGGTTAGTAGCTTAGGTTTTGCGTCAGTTGATGTCAAAACTGACGCGAAACCTAACCTGATAACCCCGAATTTACCATAGATTACCATAGATACAGTAACATTTTTTACTTTAGTCCCTAGGGGCTAAAGTAATTACTTCTGTCCCTAGAGAGTAAATGAGCTACTTTAGTCCCTGAAATAAGTGACTAAAGTGCCAACTTTAGTCCCGCAAGTGAAAAAATGTTTTTAAAGCCAAATCGTTATAACTTGCAAGGTGAATAGATTTTTCTGCAGCTTCCTTGTTTAAACTATTTAATTTTGAAATTAATAAACTTCGCGCGTCTTGACATCGCATTCCAAAATTATAGGGTGATTCACTTTTATGGGGCCTTAGTGCTAGTAAATCTTGAATCAAGCAATCAATATTTTGCTGATCACCAAAACTAAGAGTAAGGGCATTTTTTATTTCATTCCAGGATTCTAATTCTGTTCGCGATCCTATTAACATTAAAGCGCGTCCTGTAAGTTTTCCCAGAATGGCTCTTAATAAGAAATTGTTAAGTACGACATTGGTTTCCTTGGCAAAAGCAGAAATCAGGTTTTCGCAATTGTTTATAAATATACTCAATGTGTGAGGGTTTCCATCATAATTAACTATTGAATCTAAATGTAATCGAAGTAATTGGTAATCTACACCTACTGCACCAGTATTAGCAATGTTATTTGTATTCATTGTGCTTTCTGGTTCTACTAAATTAAAATTGCTTAGTAAATTAGTCAAATCGTTTATTTCTACGTCTGACATAAATTTTAAACAGTTACTTATACTTTAAATATTTTCTTCTAAGTTTATTATCAATCTAACTGTGCGTGTTAAATAGGAAATTGGAAAAAATAGGAACGAGCACTTACATTAGTGTAGTTTTCATTCTGCAATCCTTGTAAAGCTGGTTTCTTAACACTACGGCTGGCGTTGGCGATGCTGTCCTTCACCAGGTTGTTTTCTTAATCCTACAGCTGATTTCGGCGATGTGGTCCTCCACCAGATTTTCTTAACTAGGCTGGCGTTGGCGATGCTGTCCGTCACCAGGTTGTTTTCTTAATCCTACGGCTGGTTTCGGCGATGTGGTCCTCCACCAGGTTTTCTTAACTAAGACTGGCGTTGGCGATGCTGTCCTCCACCAGGTTGCTTTCTGTGCGAATTCCGTCTTCGTTGCACTGACTTTGCTGGAGCTGAACAACACTTCCGATATACACTCGAATATTGTTCAACACCGAACTTTTATCCGATCAATCGTTAAAACGAAAATCGATGCTCGATGCAGCGATTTCGGATATACTACCGACTGCCCCAAATTTGGTCCGGGCCAACGAAAATTCGTTTTAAAAAAGTAAAACTACTACAGAAATCGCACATGGACTTTATTGCAAGCAGCGAGCGTACAAAAAGACAAGATACCTAGCTAAAACAGATGTATTTATAATCTTTAAGTGCTGATATCGCGCGGACGTGCCTTATCTTACGGTAGTCAGCAGGTTGGTAACCTTAACTCTACCGATTCGTGTGTAACTTTTCCACTGGTGCGTAATATGCTTCTTACAACTCTTGTTATGTAATATAGTAGGTACTATGTTAATCATTTCTCTAATTTACATTTATGTTGAATAGTACTATCTAAATATACAGAGTGTTAAAAGAATGGTAATAAACTTGTACTACTCATAAAAATAAGAAAAAAATATCTTTTAAACATAGGTCTGCAAATCGTTACTAAAAGGTAATGTTTCGCTTGGCAAACTATATTTGCTGGAGCAAATAATGCTTTTTAGGACTTGTCACAACTCTGTACATTTTAATATTACCTATTACTTTTTTATATTTTTTACATCTTAAAATGTTAATATTTCTAGTCATAATTCTTAAAGAAATAAGTAAAGGCTGTTATCTATCCAAAATGTATTATTATGCAGTTTTAAGTTTCTTCTCTATTTCTTGTTACTTTTGAAGTAGGTCTTTTGTAGAGCAGTAGAACAACAAGGCACCCAGGCAGTGGTCACTGAAATAGGCCGAGTGGGCCCCTGCTAGTAGTATATTTCAATAAGTACAGGTGGCAGTAGGTATGCGCTCTAAAAAAGAACAGCCTATTCTTTTGTTACGCACGTGATATTAATTCAACTATTGCGCGTGTTCGTTTTATGGGTCTTTCACACACGAAGCGTAATACTGCGGTAATTCCCCGATTCTGCTAATTCAGCACATATTTGGCTTTGTTCGGCTCCATCTTTGAGTTTATTTGTTTGACTGGTTCCTGGACAAAATTCATAAGAAATGAGCAGCTCAAAGAAGAAACCGTGTTGTGTGCCGGGCTGCGATAATGGTGAAGTTCCGCGGCATGAAATATTTGTAATATTTGGTGGAGACGCATTTTCCTTTATTCTGCAAAGATACAATGGGCAAATTTAGCAGGTATTAAAGTCATTTTTAATATAATTTTCATAACTGGCGATCTAAAATATTCGAATTTGCAATAGATGTTGTTTTATGATTAACGTTATGTGTATTGTAAATGCGATTTTCTCATTCCGATAATTAAACATATGTTTTAGAATTCCACGAAGATGCAACTTCGGAAAATTGCTTTTGTTACTCCACTCAAGAAAAGCTTAGGACTCCATAAAAAGTGAGAGGTATGCTATTAAAAATATACATGTTAACTGTGTGACGTTAGCGCCGGCCGAAATCGTATTTTTACGTATTGGAATACGTTCGAATTTGACCGCCGCCAAAACTTCGTCACAAATTGTCCGAAAACATCGCCGAGGCACGAAGAAACAATCGAGGTGCGCAGAAATTACGAGCCGCCGGCGCCGTCGTCTTCCAGCGCATCCCTGCTTAAAATCCTGCACAAATCACGGCGTATGGTAATGTATAAATAAGAGGTATCGTACGTTGTGAAGAGAACTTGACTTGCATCCAGCGGCCCGAACCAGCTTCCTGCCTGGGGCCCCCTGAGGGCCCAAATCCTGGTCCCGCCCGAAGGACATTTTTGACTTTTAGTCCTAGAACCAATCTTTCCCAGAAATCCCCGAAAGATCAAAGTGGCCCATTGATTTTCAGTGCCTATTGATCTCCGTCGAGCCTACTCAGGAGTTATCTTATCTAAAATTCAGACGTGGATCATTGTTTATATATGCCTGTCTGGAATTTATATACGTTTACTCCTCGAAACCGGTGTGGTCTAAAACTCGTACGTGGTTCGTTGTACATATACGCCTGATAAGAGTCTTAGACCTCCTCGAAACCGCTTCCCGACAACATTCACGTAATTAATTTAGAAAGCATTTTAAAAACGTGGCCCTCCAGGTCCGTGCATACGCTTGAACAAGAATTGCGAGGTTAAGTGCCCGCAACGAAACTCCCGTAATTAACGTACCCGTAAAAATTCAAAGCTTCACTTACCTAGAGGAATCTCGTCCTGAAGATTTCCCGTGCTTTCTGCAGTGCCGCAATTCATAGTACATAATCTAAACCAAAAATTGTGAGGTTAGCTTCAAGCTAAAAGTAATTCATGTAGCTTAAAGGAGGGTTTGCTCACCTTGAATAACGTAATTAGAAAACCCCTAGTTATCACCTAGACACCCCTGGAATTTCAGTAACAGCTTTAAACGCAGATTTGGCTTAAAAGTTATTAGCTGACACACGATATGTAATTCCACCGTCTTTTCACTTATCCTAAAAGGTTTTGCATTACACGAGGTTTCACGGGCACTGCAGAATAGCTTCGACGTAACGAGGTTACGTCTCACATCAAATTCATTCTCAACACCCCGAAATAAGGGCAAATCTAACTTTATTTCATGCCCCCGATAAAAATAAACAAACTTAACCTAGTTTCTGTTTCCAGTTTAGCCAAGTAGAGGACGCTCTTCTAACTACGAATCTCTTCGTCCTGCCGCCGATAAAGTACGAGAAGAAGTATCGTGGCTTGCCTAACCCAGTAGGCGCCAGCCTGCCCGAAATATGTTAAAACCCAAATCTTTTATTTGAAAATACATAGGATATTTTAGTTATTATCTTAAAATGTAAATAGGTATACAAAATAAACCGCTTTGTTTGATGTGTACTTGATTGTATATTTGAGTTAACCAGACTGAACCCTGGCATCTGACTATCCGAGAGTAAAAAGTTTATTAACATTGATAATCATTCATAGCTCAAAATTAAATAATTAACGTAGAAATTCAGGATATTACAACTGCTGCAATAATTAACATATAATGGTATTTGCAGAAATAATAGCAAGGTTTAATGCATCTTTGCGATCAATTTCAAGCGCCACCGGTGAAGAGTTGAGTGTATTGCGGCATGATTTGCCAAAGAGATACAAGACAACAGCAAAGCAGAGAGTGTCCTACGTTGACATAGTACACTGTAAGAGAACATATAAGATAAACATATATAACCTCTATATTGCTAATGTTTAAATTTAGTTGCAGACGAGGTCACACCGGTGGGATGTGCTGCAAAGTTGACGAGAACAATGTTGACATTACCTGGTGCACCTCTGGAGATCACTGAAGAACCAAGATCAGGTACAATTTTATTTGGCTATTTTTCAAATTTTAATCCTGAATTTGGCATAGAATATGAATACGTGTTGCCAGCAGGTATTGAATTTGAGGTCAAAGTTTCTTGCTAAGGTCATATTATGACCTATTTAAGCACAGTTGTAGAATTTACTACTTTTTGTTTTAAGAAAAAGCTTAAAATCCACTTTAAAAATGGTAGATTTCAAAGTTTACTTTTTTGTGGTGTTTTCTCTTTCCCATTTTTACAAAATAACTCTTAGTGTAACTGTATCTATCTCACTTTGAAGCATTACGGATTACGAGGAAAAACAAGACAGACATATTTGGCAATAGTAAACAGGGAAAATATTCAAATTTGTATTTTGTGCCATGAAGGAGCAGTTTTAATTTTCAAAAATTATATTTGAGCATTTCTACAAACTTTGTAGCATTTTTCTGGAATAGCTACACTTACAACAAAATTATAGGTTGTTTTTATGTTTTTAATGGTCGTCAATATTGTTTTAGGTTCACTAGTAGCCAGGAGAAGACTACCAGTAATTGTCAAAACACTTCCAGCTAGTCGGACTTCATTAACATCTAATGAAGTGCTGAAGCTGAAAAAGGCAGCTGCTAAAATGAAGTCCAAGATTATTAATGCCGAAGCAAATGCAGTTACTTTGTAAGAGCAACAACGTACACAGAAACATAGAAGTATAGATATAGTTTTATTTAGATAATATAAATAGAATTAATAGCATATTACATAGCAAAGGTTTTGCAAGGAGTAAAGGAAAACCAAGATTCTCTTAAAGTTTTAGTTAGGTATTGTTAAATATTTTAAACGGCTTAAACGTAGAGAGCAGACTATGATTTTAGTTAGATTTCAATAATTCTTTTAAGCAAAACTAGTTAACAGATTTACCATGCTCTATTTTGGTAAAATAAATAATTCCATTGCTTTCTTCTTCATGCTGATGTAAAAAAATTGAAAAATAGCAAATATTTTCAAAGTTAATTAATCTTATAAATTGTAGACAAGTTATAACAGAATTCGTACACTGAAAAGAAAACCACGTTGCTTTTGCATTTTAATAAATGTAAAATTTAACGTATTGACGTTTCTCTATAATTTATTAAGTTAATTCTTCAATCAAAGATCATTCGTGCAAAACTCTTGTCTAGCCAGATTTAATTTTTTTTATTTAAAAACCCCTCACGTTAAGCGCTTGTCTTTTCGTCAATTTCTTCTTGTTTAATTTAAGTAACAAATTGTTTATAAAATTATAATCTTTAAAACAATAGTTGAGCTCTCGTGATTCTACTGTTGAAAAATTCATATTAATATTATATATAACATTGACGCATTTCTACATTTAATTATTGAATGAAAAATCCTGACACATACATATTAGGTATTGAGAAAAAGTAACTTACTGGAGTTTTAGTAGATAGCGAATTATCAATTTAAAAATTCAGTGAATTACTACATTAAAGTAAAATGCTATAACATTTACTGTACAATCTTGCATTAAAATATTTATTGTGATTCTATCAAAAAAGTTCGTATAAGATTTAAATGAGTTACTTGTAGTACTTAACTTCATTTTATTTAAATGCAATGCAAATGTCTAGACATTAAGTATTAAGTGTATGCCAATTGCAACTTTAAAATGTTTAGGTAGACTAGATATTAATAAAAGTACTAACCAGGGCCAGTTAATTTTATTTATTAAATATGTAGCCACATTAGATCAACAAGGTTATAAACAAGGGTGTTAACGCTAAACATTCTTGAAAAAACTGGATTGTAAGTATGTTTGCCCTGCAGTTTCCCAGGGACGTTCGTTTTCAATATAAAATGCTGATTAAATTGCTATGAAACTACCACTTATAATTTGAATTTAAATTTGTTTGCAAGTTCTGCCAAATCAGCTCTCGTTGCTTAATTTTGTCAATAAAAATGCAAATACAAAATTCAAATGAAAATATTCATATAAGTAGTTTCACTAGTTATTATAAGGAAATACAGTTGCGACCAAGAAATCCGACACTTTTTTTGACCTAACTCTCAAAATGCGAAAACTGGCTGACGCAAGCCAATTCTAATTAATAAATGTCATTATTCAGATCTAAACAACGACTTCTGATGATAATTATTATTTAGAATTGTCAGTGTTCCCACTTGTTTTCGCATTTTGAAAATTAGGTCAAAAAAAGTGTTCCGGTTTTTTTTTGACCGCGACTGTATCACACAAATTTGAATTTAAATTGCCCGCCAATTTTCGCGTAGTGTAGCGACAAAATTACAGTGATCTATAAAGTTTGGTATTTTGTTTTGTCCTAAGTCTTGTCAGTAACGCCAGGTGTAGCGCAAGTTCCTGTCCCTTCTTCTGAGTAAGGGAGTGAGGTATCTATTTCCTTTCTTGTCTGTGAAGGCACCTTAAGGCCGGTATTCACATGCGATTATGTCCGGCGGATCTGTACGTCGGATCTGTCCGTCGTACAAATCCGTATGTGTGTATTCGCGCGCTCGCCGGATTTGTCTTGCTCGTCGTCCGTCATCCAAGGCGACGATCACAGACAGCGAGCGAGACGAATCCGCACGTGTGTAGTAACAATAACAGATGTGTTCGTCACCTGTTTAATAACATTCCGAACAACTCTTACAGTAAAATGGCTTTGTCGGATAATAAGGCTTTTTGGGAAAGTTTTATTTCATTATACAAAGAAAATCCTTGCTTGTGGAATATAAAAAGCAAAGAATATTCAAATAAACAAACTCATATGGGAGTATTTTGTTCTTTCCATGTACCAACGTTTTGACCACTGCCTTTTCTTGCTTTTATCTTCAAATACTGCTAAGAATCCTCCAACAATCGCCAGTTTTCTTTTCTTGTCCATAGCAATATTATTTTTTATTTGTTGTTACCACTACAAAACACTCTTCTTCAATGATGTCTGCCGAGCATATTCTTATTGTGTGTAGCCGACGACGAATCTGTCCGAATGTGTGTAGCCAACAACGGATCTGTCTGCCGGACATAATCGCATGTGAATACTGCCCTTTAGTGACCTAACCTAATATGGCCTAATAAATCGACGTTGCTAATATTAGGTCTTTACAAACACGTAACCGTGATATATCTATCATTTGCCATTAGCAAGTAAACTGATTATCGATACAATCATCTGGTTAAATTATTTCATAATATAAGTGAGGCATATCATCTTCAACATAACCTGAACAGTGCAGAAGTCCGTTTTAATAAAAAGGTTGATTGGCCACAAACGTACATGTAAACCGGGTGCATCCATCTGGTAGATACAGTACAGTTGTAAAACCCTCCTGATGCCTATGAACTGCTTGTATATATATTTTTTTAAATAGGCCGTGCATGTATGGTATGTATCGATACAATATATTTAAATGTCAAATAACAATAAGTAAATGGCTGACAAGCATTTGTAATATGAATATTCTCTTGTTTCAGAAACGTGAAAAAGCTGCAAATGTAGCGTTTGCTAGAATAACAACGTCTCTTGTCTGATTCTACAGTTTTGTCGCATCTATTTGAGGTAGGTATTCAGATTTAAATGAACAAAAGAAAAGATTATCAGTAAGGTGCTGAAAGATTTAGTGATAAGCATTTTTAAACAAATAAATTAATGCTAAAACTTTGAACTCAGTGGCGTACGCTGAATATCTTTGAGAAGATTAAAATTTAGTAAAGATTGACGTCACAAACATCAACTTCACTCTTCAATTTCTAGAGTGATTGTAATAAATAAGTATGCCTTATTGCTTTATATCCAAAATTTGCAGTGATTTTTTCAAAATATATTAAAATAACTCCAAATTGCATGGGTATTAAGTTAATACTTATTGTATAAGTAATTAAATAATTATTTTCTCGCTATACTGTAATTTATATTACTAATTATTATCTGATTTTAAAAAGTCAGCATATCTACATCTGGTGCAGCGGAACAAGAATGAAATTGTTTGGTTGCTGTAATATTACATAATGATAGTCATGTGCGACTCGCACTGGTTCAAATTCAACAGTTGTCTCTAGGGATATTGAAATTTTATGGAACTGGTAGGGTTATATGTTTAGATTGGTTGTGGAAAATCAGAGATTGCTTCTGAAGCCGAGTGGTTGTGTCATAGAGTTGCCATACGTCCCGATTTTTCGGGATTGTACCAATTTAGAGCTAGTTGTTCTGCAACGAAATGCTCTCTCGAAATGTCCTGATTTTCCAAGAAAATTTTATGCCTTACCGATTTCGAGCGATTTCTGTAAATTCTGGTTCAATACTACGAATATAATTGACAAACAGTTGTTTAGCAACTAACAGCTATTCGCTATTTTAGAATCTGGGTTCCAAATGTTTTTTTTAAATGGGCGATTAATTATGGGTGTATGCGAGTAACACCTTGATCTGCATTTAATACAGGGTATCAGGAAAGTCAACCGTGTCACTTCTGGAGATGCTAGGGGATGCTATATGGAGTCGATAAGTCCTTATCCATTTTTATTACTTCCTTTTACTATAAAGGAAGTATTGGATTCACCCCAAAAATTCGAAATTGAGTTTTCAACGGATCTTCACGTTTTAGAGTCCCCTGATCCCAAAAAACATATTTTTTTTCATTGGTCTGTCTGTGTGTCTGTCTGTCTGTCTGTGAACAGAATATCTCAAAAACGAAAAGGGGTATGTCGTTGAAACTTCCTATATAAGTTTCGTAGTTTATGTAGATGAGACAGCAAGCTTTTGAAGAAAATTGCATAACCGGAAGTAGGTGTTTACTCTTGTGATTTTTCAGTTTTTTTCGATTTTTTCAAAAACGGCTCAAACGATTTTTTTTAAACTTTATATTTTTATTACATTTTTAATGTGTATTGATGTGAGAGGTGATTTTCCAGTTGAATACTTCTAAAATGGGTTTCTTTAGTTTTTTTTTCTATTTTTTTTATTAACTCCTATTTTAAATAGAACACCCGGTATATTATTACATTTTTTAATTCAGCTTAAAATTCTAGAGAAAATTTGTCTGTTTACCTAACGCTCTATTTTGCACCGTTTTTGTAGAATTTGCAATTTTTGAAAATTTTTGACAAATGCTTAAAAATTTATAATCAAATTTTTGGCCAATTATAAGATCACTGTAAAAGGAAGTTGTGTACCAGATTTTTGTCTTAGAAGCATAATTTCTCTAGAATTTACTGTTGAAATTGGTACTGCACATTTTGTTAACCGCTGTATGGTACCTACTGAATTTTTAGTTTTTGATGTTTTTTTTTTGTCAATTAATGTCAATGTAATAAATAATTGCGTGTTTGACCTTTGTAGTAAAAATGTACACCGTGCAGGAGTATGCTGATGTGTTTTTTGTGTATGGTGTTCTGGTGATGTTGGGTCTGTGAGTACGTCTATATTTTGTCTTCATTGTTGGATTTAAAATTATCAAACTCCGTCTTAAAAGTGTTCTAAAAGCTAATAAATTATGTATGTAGATGGCATATCTGACAATTGTTTTCCCAGTCGATCTCAAGACACTGCGTCAAGCCTCTAATTTAAGGCAAAGTATAGCATTTCTCTTAGTTTTAGTTTTCAACATTCGTTTTTACGAAAACTATGCTTCTAAGCCAAAAATGGATTAGGACTTTTCGACTCCATATAGCATCCCCTAGCATCTCCAGAAATGATACGGTGGACTTTCCTGACACCTTGTATAAGTAAAACTTTCACGAAATATGGTTGATACAAGAATCTACTGAAAATACTGCTTCTGCAGCAGAAACAGATGCAAATGTGAACTGATGATAGAGGTAATGTCTAATATATTAATAAAGACATATTGTGAAATTAACATTTCTGTGTATTAGGGTATCTGTCAATAGTTATTTAACAAACAAGTGTGTTAAGGACATTTTGAGGTTATTGATTACCACTTAACACTCTTCGGTCCTTTGCGCTCCGCTGGGGAGCATAGGGCGTCAGTGACGTTTCATTGACAGTTATTGTAGCAGAAGGTCGTCAGCCTCGTGCTATTTACACTCCACTACACTACACTTAAATTAAACCCGCGGGTTGAGTTAATCATCCTCCACTTTACACATTAGTTCAACAAACTGTTTCCACTCCTTTTTATTTTTTGCAATATTTTTTACTTGGTTCCAGGTTAGGTTTTATGTTGAATGTTCCTTATTTACCATCCTCTTCCATGTAAAATTTGGTCTTCCTTGCTTTTTTTTACCCTTTATAGTAAATTCAAGTGCTTGTCTAGTAACATCTGCAACCGGTTTTCTTAACGTGTGACCAATCCATTTCCATCTTCTACGTTTTATTATTTTCTTGGCCGGATCTTGCTTCGTAGTTTCCCATAATTGAACATTAGTGATCTGAGCTGGCCAGTATATCTTAGTATTCTTCGCAGGGATTTGTTTATAAAGGTTTGTATATCTTTTAGTTGTGCTTCGCTTAATGCCCATGTTTCACATCCATACAGCAGCACGCTCATTACATTTGCATTAAAGATTCTTAGTTTGGTGTTTTTTGATAGTTCATTTGAACTCCATACCTTTCGCAACATATTAAATGAATTTTGGGCTTTATATATTCTTGAATTAACGTCATTGTGGCATCTCCCTTGTTCGTCATCGACACTTCCTAGGTATATAAAATTTTCTACATTCTTTATGCTGCTTCCTCCTAAAATTATTTCTCTGTTGTCTATAGCATTAGTTTTCAGTACTTTGGTTTTTTCGGTGTTAATTTCCAAACCAACTTTCCTGCTTATAGTATTTAATAAGTTTAACTTTTCCTGTAAATGTTTTCTATTTTCTGTAAACAAGCATACGTCGTCGGCATATTCTAGGTCTTCCAGTTTTTGACCAAATTTCCATTGCAGACCTCTCCTGTTATCTATTACTTGCCTCATTACCCAGTCGATAGTTATGAGAAACAGCAAAGGTGATAATATGCAGCCTTATTTAACTCCATTTTCTATAGTTAGCTTTCTTGATATGCTGCCATTGTGTTCAATCTGTGCATTGCAATTTGCGTATAGCAGTTTAATTAGTCGGACAAATTTCGCGGTTAAACCATAATTTCTGAGAATTATAGACCCTAGGTATATAAACTGCTCTACTACTTGCTATCCAGCTATAGTTTTTACGTGTGGTTGGTTGTTATTCACCCTGTTAATTATCATAACTTTGGTTTTTGATGAGTTTATCTCTAGGCCGCACTGTCTGCTTACGTTTTCTATTCTTTGCATGATTGTATTCAATTCTTCCGTGTTTGCTGCTATTATTAGAGTATCTTAAGTTGTTAATTCTTCTGCCTCCGATTGCAACTCCACCTTCCCATTCTTCTAGTACCAATGACATAATATATTTACTATATATGTTGAAGAGTAAAGGTGATAAAATACATCCTCGTCGTACTCTGGCCTGGGTGATAAATTTTTTTGAGTGCGTATTGTTTATTCTTACTTTTGCCCTATTGTTCTTGTATAGACTTTGTATTACATTTGTTAAGTGTGGTAATACGCCCATTTCTGTGAGTATCTTCCAAAGATGATTCCACTTAACAGAGTCGACAGCTTTCTTGTAGTCTACAAAACATAGGTACATGTCTACATTAAACTCTCGTGGCTTTTCAATTATTTGACGTACGTTTGATATCTGCTCCCTTGTTCCTTTTCCTGGTATAAATCCCGCTAGTCCTTCAGCTATTTGTGGTAAGAGGTATGTTTTTAGTCTCGTATTAGTTATTTCTAGCATTATTTTGCTGGCGTGTGGGATTAGAGCTATAGTTCTGTAGTTGCTACAATCAGTGGGTGAGCCTTTTTTATATAAAGGGATGAGTATCGATGCACATCATTCTTCGAGCGATCTCCCAGACTTCCATATTTTTTTACATAAAGCATGCATGATGTCTATCCCTATTTCTCCCATAGCATTAATTGTTTCGGCTGTTAAACCATCTGCATTTTGAAAATGTACTCCCCAAATATTCTATCGTTGATACTTCCTCAAAGCATTTCCCATTGTAATTGAGGTTGTATATATCATCCTCTTCTTTCTTGTTGGCTATCATTATTTTACTTTTATTAACATTGACTCTCATGTACAAGTACTTCTAGTACTTTAAGTATTCCTGATACAACTCACAAAATCGTCGTTAAGGAACAACCAGGTCTTTCTGATGCTGCAGTAAGTTGTACTGAGGAATTTATTACACCAAGACTGGTTGCGGCATTGGACAGATGTAAAATAAATGATACGAATGCAGTACACCCTTTTAAACGCAGCTGGAGAAGCATGTGGAGTAGATTTAAATAATTTATTATTTAGTCGATCATCAATTTATCGAAGCCGTGAATGACTTAGAACAGAAGGCGCTGAAAACTTAGAGCTGAATTCAATTTATCTGAAATGGACGTAGCTGTCGTTCACTGGGACAGAAAAATTCTTCCAGCATTAACAGGAAAAGACCATGTTGACCGGTTACCTATAATTCTATCGTTTAAAGGTTCTCAGAAACTGCTTGGTATCCCTGCATTAACATCTAGTACTGGAAAGGATCAAGCTACAGCAGTTTACGAAACGCTCCAAGAATGGGGTGTTACAGATAGAAGATAGAGTTCAAGCTTTGGGTTGTGATGCGACTGCATCTAACACATGGCGATTTGAAGGAGCCTGTGTAATATTAGAACAATTGTTAGAACGTGACATTCTATACTTTCCATGCAGGCACGACATCTACGCAATTGTACTGAGAACTGCTGTTGAAGAAAAGTTTGGAGCGACTTCAGGTCCAGATGTACCGATATTTAAATGTTTTCAAAAAGCGTGGGGTACAATTAATGTAACAGTTTTTGAAATGGGAATAGTAAATGATTTATTTATTAGTCAAGCACTGAAAGATGTAGTAAAGGAGATGCTTTCATTCTGTATGGATCAATTACGCAAACAACAGCCACTGGAAGACTACCAAGAGCTTCTAGAAATAACAATAATTATTCTTGGTGGTACATCTCTACAACGTATTTTTTTTCGCATCCCAGGAGCAATGCATTTTGCTCGCTGGATGATAAAAATGGTTTTATTTGGCAGCCAAATCAAAGAAATAAAAATAAACAAATGTACTGAGTGATATTTCTATCTTTTGGCACACCTGTTGCTGCTGAGGCACCGCATCAGAATGTACCATTTCTTACATACTGAAGCAGCAGCTTTATCTTTTTTTAACAAAAATGTGACTTGTGAAACAAAACCAAAAATGGTACAAGCAATTTAACTTCAAAGAGGATGACTCCAAAGGCACTAACAAACGTATTCTAATAAGTGCGAATTATGCATCACAATATCTGGAAAAAGATATCAACGAGTTGATTATAACAGAATCCGTTAACCTTTTTGATCATTTCAAGATATCTAAAGAATTTTTGAACTTAGAACCATCAAATTGGAATGCTAACGAAGGTTTTCAAGAAGGTTTGGAAAAAGTAAAAAGTATTCACGTCAGAAATTATATTGCAGAAAGAAGTATTAAACTGATCGAAGAGTATAATACCTTAATTACCAAGAAAAGAGGACGAAAACCAGTACTTGCTACAAGTTGTTAGTGATTATCGGCGTCAATATCTGGATTCCAGTAAAACTTCTTTAGCAACAAAAAACTAGTTATTATAATATGTATTTCATTATTTTACATATAGGTCACTTGCTACATTTGTTTTATTCATAAGTTTGTAAATATCATTCTTTATATTATGTAGCATCAGTAGTATAATTATTAATATAAAAAAGCTATTTTTCAAGAATTCTTACCTTTTTCTAAAGCATATTTTTGAAATTGCAACAAATTTACGAAGCAATTGCATATAACTGAATTTGGAGCAAATTAAATTTCTTTTTATTAATTTTATTATCAAAATTTCGATACGACTTAGTGTTTGAGAGATATTAATTGATAATAAGTGAATTTAGTTAAAATCCGCAATTTGGAAACTTCTGGGGCTTGGTGGCACGTGTTAGTATTATTCGATTGGGCTCAAAGTTTTTTTTTCCACTAATTATAACGTAGAACCACCCTAATGTCCAAGGCATGCATATATCTTAATTCAGCAATGGCTGCGCGTTATGATTACATGTTAGCACTTCGAGCATAAACATCTTCACAATGCCCCTGGTACATAAATAACTATTATCAACCTCTTTTAACTGAATTATTGTGCTTTCTCTGAATCGAACACTGGGCGATCGTTTATTGACTTGTAATTTCTGAAGATTTTATCAAAATTCCCTAGAATGTCGAAAAATTCTCTTAGCACTTAAATGGCTTGAAATTTCTCTAGAAAAGGGACATTTCCCTAGAGTTGCCCACGCTGCTGGTAATCCACATCAGTGATCAGCGGTAGTCCGCTCAGACCGTCTATCGGGATTTTCGAAGTACCCATAAGCATAATTATTCTAAGGTGATTGTCATTTTTTACCCAAAATTTGCTACCCCTTTGTGCTAGAAGCAATCGCCTCTTCTGTTTCATTACTAGTATCGCCCCAAACATACTAATCCACAGCAATATTATCTTCCCTACCAATATTACCCCATATGCAAATGAATAAATAGTAGGAATTAAAGACGAAATCCAGTTAAAAAAAAACTGTGTCAATTTTATTAAGCAACAGAATAGAAAAAGATAACAATACTGCAACAATTCTGAATTTGTGCGGAATATACAGTTAACTTTTCATAACATTTTCTATTTATTATTTTCCTAATATCTGCATTGTTTATAGATTTTTGTGTGTTCCTTCGCTCGCTAATAAAATTAATTTAAATAAAAATTATGATTTTTTGTAGATTAATTAAAATTACTGTACATTATTTTAAAGTAAAACATACAGTGGTGTGCAAGAGTATGGAAACACTTGTATATCTCTTATACCCTTGAAGAGATTTGTATGAATTGTAGTACATTTATAATAATAAATAATATAATTAATTTTGTACATTTATTGAGCGTTTCCATCAATACATCAGTCAATATCGATAAATTGTTGCTCTCGCCATAGCCTTGCAATATAAAAACAAAATCATGATAAAGATATCTCTGTCAGATAATGCAATTTAAAGTTTGTGCAATTAGTTTACGTTGAAAATGGCTCTGACTCAATAATTTCGGTTATTCCCACAATTTAAGTTTTTAATGCAGATGCAGGGTAGTTAATAACTTCTTTAATATCTTGATGGAAAAGCTCAATAAATGTACAAAATTATATGTATCTGAATTCGCAATGAAATACTCGATGTGAATACTGAAAAATATACAGGGTGTTCAATTTAAATATTTTAAATTGTGTGTAACTTCCTGTTAAACCGACAGTCGTGTTACAATACAGATACTTCCATTTTACTTAGAATAATGAATACGATGCATATTGTTATGCTAAGGTCCCTCTCTTTATATTTAGTTGTTAAGTTTTCTATGAACGAAATTAAATGGTATTTAAGCTTTTTGAGAACTCTTTCAGGGTGGTCCGCCAATCTAGTTACTTGATAGTTGCTATATTATTTTTTATATGAACTGAGATTAATTAATGACACTTGCTGTCAACTACAATTTCAAATCGTGTTCAATGACACTTTCTATTCAAGATGACAAAATAAAATCCTTTACAATGTTATCTGACTCAATAATGTTTATGATAAGTATTCAATTATGTTTTAATAAACCTTTCTAATTTTCTCTTATTTCAGATTACCTCAATTCAACTTATTATGCACCCACCTGGATTCCTTGCTTTGTAGGCCAACTCAAAATTACCTTGGTATGTTTCTGTCCTGCTATCTGAACTCCTTCACCCCTCAGCCACAATGCACTGGTCACTAACAAACCGCCTCCAACCTGCAACACCCCAAGTTGCTGGCAGATACCTGTTCCTCTTCTAGCCCCTGTACAACTGTCACTCCTACAACTTCCCTCTGTCCAACTTCTCCATGGTAAGTATACTTCCACATATGATTGTAAAGTAACCTTGTACTTCCTTAGATCCTCCTACAACCACACACGTTGTCAGCATCCAGCAGAAATCGCAACCTCGAACAGCTCCCTCGTCAAAGCAAGTCAACTGGTCCCTGTCAATTGGTCCTTGTCCAAATGGTCCTTACTTCCCCAAGCGAAGTCCACGAAAACTCCACCAACTTGCAATCCTCTACTTAATGTAAATATTTATGACTTGTAATACAAAATCCATTCAATTATATCCAATTCCTATTCTTGCTTCTTGTAATTGTTATTATGTAGTTATACCATATTCAAAATTCTCTTGCATTATTTTCATTTTATACTCGTAATATTTTAATTAATTCCACCTTGTAGATTTATATTATCAACCCTTTTATATAACCAGCACACAAATTAAATAAATAGGGCCAAATTTCTAATTTATTTTTACCAAAACTATCCAAATTACACGTTGTTTTTCAATCTGTTATTTTTCAATAATCAAACAAATTTTTATTTCTATGCTTAACTACCATTATTTCTGCCTGCTACACATTATATTAATCTGAATGTTACACACTTCATAATTTCTTACAATAGGATTTTATCTTGTCATATGCAACATTAACTTGTATTTAGTATTATCTCCTTTTTCCACCATCAAATAGTACTCAAATGCTATACCTTTCATTTTAAATTTACTTTCAATCCTTAATTCCATCCATATCTTTCAATTAAATAAGCAGTTATATTTAAAATTTTCTAAATTTGATTAATTCAATCTAATGACTGTATTTAACTTTTCCTTTAGCATTTATCTAAATAAATAGGCGTATTTAAGGTAGTATATAGACCCCTATATACCATAGCAATATATATTAAATTTCGCAGGAATCCCTTCAAGATTATAGGAGATGCATAGATGTTCCCATAAATTTGCCCACTATACTATATTAGCGCCATAGGCTAATGAGGGTGTACTGTGCAGCTTTGTTTTATGAAATTTTTATAGATAATGCTAGTAACGTGTTTGAACTAATTACAATGCATGCACAACACTGCTCTACTACTCAGTTTGTGAATTCAAAGCAACACAGAAATGTGATTTAGTTGCACATTTGAGGTCTCATACAGGCGAAAAACCATACAGTTGCTCTATGTGTGAGTACAAAGTAACAAAAAATAGTTATTTAGCTAGACATATGAGAACTCATACAGGAGAAAAGCCGTACAGTTGCTCTGTATGTAAATACAAAGCAAGCGCACGAGGTACTTTAATCACACATATGAGGTCTCATACAGGAGGAAAACCATACAGTTGCTCCTTATGTAAATACAAAGCAGGAGCACGAAGTACTTTAGTTCAACATATGAGGTCTCATACAGGAGAAAGACCATACAGTTGTTCTGTCTGTGAATATAGAACATCACACAAAGGTAATTTAGCTAAACATATCATGTCCCATACAGGAGAAAAACCATATGAGTGCTCCATTGTGAATACAAAGCAACACAGAAAAGTTGTTTAGTTACTGATATGAGGACTCATACTGAAGAAAAACAATACAGTTGCTACAATTGTAACTTCGATGCAGGACTCTACTTTATAGTTTCCCATATAGAAATTCTCGATGATTCGAATATCGATAAGACGTAGTTTTCTAAACTAGAGCAGAAAATTTCCCTGTATTACTCGATTTTTAGAAGCAAATATTCATTTTAGTAATAATCATTACGTTAAAGAAGTGCTGTAAATTCTAAATAACATTTTAATTTCAAAAGATTTGCTTGCTTCCAAAACCCAAAATGTACAGTCGCCTCTTGATGAACATAAATACTTTTTTGGACTCCGGACATGTAAACAACACATTCACACACAGTTAGGCAATGTTTTTACGCTTCCCGATGCGGTAAATTGACTAGAACATTTTTAGCTTCCAGAGACCGTTACACAAAAAATTTGCTTTACAGTAATAAAGGGCATTTGCAGAAAAGCTAGTTATGTAATTCCTCGTTCAGCTGCGTTTTGGACATGTAAAGAAGATTTATATTTACAACTTTGAATTTTGACGATTCAAAGCGTTATGATGCAGGTCCGACTTCAAAATTTACTGAAGGGAGCTTGCTGGATGACAACGGTGGTTTTGATATTAAGTAAAATCTAGAATGTATAGAAAAAATTTAATACAATAACTGGGCATTAGGTATTTGACGGCCCTCGGTTTTATTAAAGCACTCAGCTTCGGGCTGTGCTTCAAAAATTAAAAGCTCATGGTGCAAAATACAACCTACCGCATTTGTAATTTAAGTAACTATTGTCTACGTAGGTGGGGAACTTATAGTTTGGGATTACCGATAAGGCCCGATAATGACGTTCCAAGTATGTACTAATTTCTATTTTAAATATTTGAGCACCTATGCTTTAATGTGTTGTTACTGTTTTATCGGATCACATCTTCAGTAAGTTTTGGAGTCATAAAAACAAAACATTTAAGTACATTTTTACTACATAATGTAATTATTTAAATATTTATATATAATCTGTTTAAATATGTATCGTATTTTGTTCTATAATAAAAAGAATAGCATCTATTGCAATTTTTATGTCATAAATATTTTTAAAAATTGAAAATTCAGTAACTCGAACTTTCAATAAATCCAGTTTTTTGGACTTCCCCTGGCACTTCAAGTTAAAGAGGTTTGACTGCAGTAACTACCATTGTTCCACATCACTTTCATCATCATTCATCAGTGTATTCTTTTTCACTGCAACTGTTATCTACGCATGCTATAGCTTTCAAGAATATAATCAGGTAGGACATCATTCAGAACGCATTTATTGGCTACTTTGATTACATTTTCAAGATTAGCTGCTTTTATTGGAAAAAGTTATTTTATTATTGGTTTAGGTTAATGTATAGTTCAAAAATATTATCAAATTAGCAGTCAGACAGCAAAGTATTTGCAGTTTACTTCTCTGCTGTTAATTAAATCAAAGAGTATGTAGTTTAGAACAGACTCAGCGCTGGACAGTATTAGCGTATAGCCTAAAAACTTCTGTCCGCTAGGCTCCCAGGTCTTAGCCATCTGACGGTAGGGTTCCTAGTTAAACATGGCTCAGGGAATTCGACGATCTCATAACAGAACCATTATTCTAGACATTGCATGGAAAAATAAGCGTTTTTATAAGTAAGTACATAATTCCTGATAATACACTGCAATTTACATCGAGTAATCATTGCTCTGAAATATAGCAATTATTTGTTTTAATGATGGGTTTATTTTATTTCCTTGTTTGTATATTTCTTTGTAATTGCAATCCTAAAACAAAATAAATAGCACAGTTCCTTAGTATCACCAATAAGTTGTTAGGCTGATATTAAAAGCCAACTGACAGCAAACCATAAACAATGTGGAGTCTCTTTTATCGGCTGGTGGATGTAAAAGCCCGAGAACAAAATCTGCAGAAAATATTTGGGAGAAAAAAACCGTCTCCAAAAATTATTGCTACTTTATTGTCGTTATTAATATTAATTATTTTAAATTTTAATGCTCTTATGAGCAGTTTGTCTTCTGAAACAATGTTCATGCCTTTAATGGAGGTTATTTCAGTATACTAAAAGGTGTTCTCTGTATTTTATACTCTGTAAATTTAAACTGTAATCAACAATTAGGTCAGTGTTGGCGTTATCATTCCATACAAATACACCTAATCAGGTTTTTTATATTCATCAAGTGGGCCTTATTTGATTTCTCAAAAATTATTATTTCTTTTTTGCGTTCTACAAATTTTTCTATTTTCCATTTCTCTGAAAAAAATCATTTTAATTTTTTTATTTGAATAAGATTCAACGCTGACACTGACAGACATAAAAGGAAATTCTCCTGCAAATTTTACTGATAACTTTAATAAAACTGCGTCTAACAGTTATACAAAAAGTTTATTATATGTTTTCATAACAGAAGAGTTACGGATCAAAGAACGAATTAAGTAGTTCTTTAATTATTAGCTGTAACTCAAACACTAGGATGAGGACCGAGCAGAAATTGTATTTTTGGCTAAAATACTCTTTGCTTTTGGGTTAGTCATAGATACTTCAACCTAAAGAACATTAATTTGAAACATGTGGTCTTTACAACAGAACGTATTAGGAAATTAGGACTAACAATTTGGGTTTAGTTTAGTTCAAACTAAGCCAGGTGATGGTACAGTACTTACAGTTTTATTAATATCTGGATTTTAATCGTGTAGGTATTTAATTACGTATTGACGTTGTGTTTTAACTACTCTTCGTTTTAATAACTGGTGCGACGCAAGTCATAATAATAAATTTTCAATGGCTCCTTTAACATGTGCCTACTTTGATTATTCACAAAATCACAAACAATACTGCGATTTAAGTTTCTTTAGTTTTCCAAACACTGACTGCAAACGTAGGAAGTGGTTAACTAATTGTGCAATTCGGAGTCTTTATAAACTCTTCTGAACAATTACACGAAAAGCGAATTTGTGTCGTGCATTTGATTTATCCCGGTTAGACTTCTTCTGCTTAGCATCCTCGGATTAAAATTTCCTTTTAGAGTCCTCAAACCCTGTACTCTTTCTTTCTTAAAAGCAGAACTAAAATGATTTAACATATACTTGTTTTAAATTATTTATTTCGTCAATCTGTAAATAAAACACATAATAAACTAAAAAAGTTAAAAAGATGTAAATAAAAGCATATTATAAACTAAAGTATTTAAAAAGTACAAACAGAGTTATAAAAAAGTTGCAAGTCCATTAGTCTAACTTAACTATATACATTAAGCGACGTAAAGTTCACCAACAGTTTTTATTATTTTCACTTAATTCACAAATTGCGATCTAGTATTGTTTGAGTAGATGGGCTAGCGCCGCACACATACATGTTCGCGTATGTTTGCACCATATTTGTACGAAACCACCAATCCTAACGCCTGAACTGTTCTCCAAATAGCCTGGTTGAAATGAAATTTGCAACCCTTAATTTGCGCACCCGGAAAAACTTCCCAAAAAGCTTGTATGTCAGCGGTTTCAAAGTATGATTTGATCACTTCTACCCCTACCGTAGGTAATTTCCTTTCTGTTAGGTAATAGAGCGTACCGAAGAACATATAACGTGAAGAGGTTTAACCTTATGGCAATAATCGTAAGTGTGTAATATGGGTTGCATAAGCAAATATTTCGTGAGAAAGTGCCAATAATTCGTTGAGACAAGGAACTCTTCTACCTATTCTTGTTTATTTAATCTTTGCTAGTTGTGTCTTACCTGCTTTCAGAGAAAATATTGTTGCAACATAGTGGCTTGCTCCTATGCGGAAATGACCTTGCAATTACAAGCTTTATTTTCTGGATTACTTAAATTCTGATTTCAAATATGACATATACTGGTCAATTACGATTTTAATTTGGCGCTTAGAAATCAAAATGATTAGGTCGGGAACGGTAAAAGCTACTTACTTTTTTTAAAACTGAAATAACTCTTTTAAGGAATTTTTGCGCTAGTCAAATATATGAAATGTCGGCGTTTACATCGGCATTTAGAATGACACTAAAATAAAATTTTGCAGATTTTTAATGATTCCTCTACACTCTACAGGGTGATTTTTAAGTTGATTCTTTCCGTTTACCAGGAAATAAAGCTAAACAAAATAAGCATTTTTTCATTTACCACTTTTCCGAAATATTAAAATTAACGGAGGTACAGGGTGTTAAAGTTTCAAAGTAAAAACTAAACTTTGGCGTAAAGGTGGCTGAACAATTTAATTTTTGATTATGTCTGTTGTCAAGCAATAACCTGTCAACTATTTTTCCGGTGTAATTTTATTAATGTTATTGCTACAATAATGGTCCATGTTATGAAAATAATAAATTAGTGAATCTGCTTATTATTTACTGGGAGTTTTGTGAAAATGCCGCTGCCGCATCGATTGGTGATAATTTTGAACATGTAATTTAAGTTAGATTACGTTTAGTTTAATTTTTGTTAAGTAATTTTAGTTCTTAGTTTGACACTTTAACAGCCTCTACGTCCGTTAGTTTTGATATTTTGCTGCGTGTAAATATAAAATTATTATTGTTCTACAATTCCATGTCAGTTAAAATTGTTAGGAGTAATTATTAACATCTAATTCCACAAAACTTTTAATCAAAAGTAAAAATAGTAGTATAGCTAAAACTTCTTTATAAAAGCAGTGTTTTATTCTTAAATAAATTTACAATCACGAAACTAGCAATAGCAAAAACAAAAATTATTCCTAGAAACTAACGATCTATATTACAGTTAAAGCTTTAGCTATTTTTTAAGCTTTTAGACAAATTAAAATAATCCATGTTGTTTCCTAAAATTTGTCAGGTATTTTCCGCCCTACCTTGATTAGCTAGTTACTTTGGTAAACATACGTCCAGATACAATTATCTCAAGAAAGGAATCCAAATACAGTACAAAATACGTATTAGTTAATTAGTGAACTACCTACCATTAAAATATTTTTGAATGATGGTAATTCCTATCTATCTGACGTCATTCCTCCACTTCAAACGCCGATGCAAATTTCTACCAAGTGTTATCTTAACGTAAGAAAAGATTTAAAAAACGAAAGATCCATATAAAAACAGAGTTTTTTTACTAAAACGTAAGAAAAGATTAAAAAACGAAAGATCCATAAGAAAAGAAAGTTTTTTTAACTAAAACGTAAGAAAAGATTTAAGATACAAAAGATCCATATGAAAAACAGTTTTTTAACTAAAACGTAGAAAAAGATTTAAAAAACGAAAGATCCATATGAAAAGAGAGTTTTTTTAACTAAAACGTAAGAAAGATTAAAGAAAAGATTTAAAAAACAAAGAATCCATATGAAAAAGAAGGTCTTTTACAGGGAAACATAAGAAGAGATTTAAAAAACAAAATATACACATGGAAAAAGAGATTTTTTTCAGGAAAACGTAAGAAAACGTTTAAAAAACAGAATATACACATGAAAAAAGAGGTTCTTTAGCAGGAAAACGTAAGAAAAGATTTGAAAAACGAATTATGTGTACGAACAAAAGAGAGAAAATAGACAAAGGTTTAAAGGCAGGGATTCTAGTTTAAAAATAACTAATTAAATTTCCGCAGAGAACAATAAACAGCCGTACGCGTGACAATAAGTCGCGTTGGCGACCAAGAAACTAAGAAGTAGTAGCTGCTCGCGCACACGAGTTTAAAACCAAATCTAAAAATATCGAGCGCGCCCAAGGTCCGAAAACTGCATGAAATCCAAACGGCCGGATGTTATGTACAAGATGAAACACGAAACTCGCCGCCGAATTCCGAAAACTCGGCTGCAGAGAGAGAGAGAGAGAGAGACAGAGAAGAGAGAGCCAGAGATCGAATGATTTTGTTCTAGTAGTAAGGTGCAGCCGATGTACGCGGGTCACTAGCCTATTCTGTAAGCTTTTCGTTAGCTCTCAACGAATCGTTATATTTGAAATTTCGTAAAGTGAGCAAGTTCGTATTCAGTAAACCCCACTTCGTTAACAAATTCGTAATACCTTCGGTACGCCGTTCGTTGCGGCAGAGGTTCCCGTACGATAGGCTTGGGCCTGTCGTTACGAGTTGAAACGAATTCGTTAAACGTTTACGCTTGCGTAGTTGATGATTAGTTGACAGCAAAATATCAACTTAACCTATAAATCGGACAAACCAACGTATTTATAAAGTAATAATTTTAATAGAACTTGACGATAATTTTATACATTTGTTGATGGCTATTGTAGAAGAGGAGCGTGTAAACTGGTATGTTATTTTATTGCTGTTGTATTTGGCACAAATTATATTTATAAGTATAATTTTTCAGAGAGAATCTGCATCTTCAAAACCGTTTTCTAAGAGATCACAGTGGTCCTTTTAATTTACCTGAGCAAAATTGTATGCAAATGGTTCTTACGAAAAATGTGTGGTTACAAGTCACTTGTTTGGTTTGAGTCAAGTTACAAATGCCACTTATGACCATTTTTTAAATATATGGGTGAAGTTTCCAACCACCGCACAAGAGAAACGGAGAGCAAAATTGAGATTTTATGAGAAATATGAATTCAGTGGTGTAATTGATTAGACACATATAGCCATAGTAGCTTGTTACAATACTTTTGGAGCGTCCCCCGTAGTATTGAACTCTTGCTGGCTGAATCTTTGAACCTGAATATTTATGGTTGGCTTTTGCCAATTTTTGCATGCTTTAAACTAGGTATAATTGGCTATATCTTATTTTTAAATATTCTCCTATAATTATCAAGCAGTTTGGTAAGCAACTCTTCGAATAATTACCCATATTTTATTAATTAAATTTATTCTGGCTACATTTCTACAGAAATTCGTATATGGAGCTTAGGCAACCCTTATTGCAATCATTTTGCACTATTCTATTTGTTGCTAGATAAAGGATATCTTCTTGCAGTCACACTTTTCAGGCTGTTTTTTTTTTCGCATCTTCTGGCCCAAAATTTTTGGAAAGTTTTGATAACTGGTGACTGGTGGAATTTTTGAGTTCTTTCCCATTTTAAACTTGGTGTGAGCTACTGGTGCCTCGACTGTGTGCTTGATTTATGGGTTAATTAGTGTAGCCTCGCTCCGTTTCGTTTTGAGGAGGATCTACAAGGCACATGTGTTCTTTAAGACGTTCGTATTTAATTTGGTAGTACTTACGTCATTCGCAAATTGCGGATTCGTTTGAGGTCAGCAGCCCCCTTGCACTTTTATGGCTGCCCGTCATTACTCAAGGTAAGCTGTCTCTAGTCTCGGCTCCTTAATCGTAGATTTATTTGGGCGTTGTGCGTTATAGCCATTTACTGTCGGATGCCATTTTCCTGTCGGATACGATCTTGGGAGAGTTTGGACGCTTCCTGCGAGAGGGCAAACTCCTCCCTGAAGAAGCTTAGCATTCACCGTTCGGCTGCACCCTGCGGCCATCCAAACCGTCGATTTGGGCTCCTGAAATTATCGAGTTGTCAAGGAATTCTGCAATTCCTGGGAGCTACGCTAGAGAGTGTAGCATTGCACTCACCTGCGACATATTCACCGCTTTCTTGGCCCGCTCGGCCTTCCGCTACGACTGCCGAAACCCTCGCTGCTTCAGCCGGCTTCGCCCCCTCAAGCCGACAGGAAGGTTAGGATCCGACGTGTTTTTACTACAGGCAAGAAAGTGATATAGCTATTTTCGCCTGGTGTATTTTATAGTTAGTTAATAGTATCTCGTTTCGTTAGTGGCTAGGGCATGTGTGATAATTTTTGGCATAGCAATGCTTCGTTTGGTTAGTTATTAGTGCATGCTTTTGTATAGATCTGATGCGTTATCATGATAGGCCTTGTGCAAATTTCGAGCATCCATTTTGTGCATTTTAGTGATCTTTATTGAATCATTGATCAAGCTTACCCGAGTTTGTGAAGGCAGCTCTGCGGCTTAATAGCCCCGAGCCACGGCTTCTCTGCCGAACCTACGAATTTACAGATTAGTTAGCCTTCACGCTGCTGCCTTATTTGCATTTATGGGCAGCCTGGCAAATTGATGTCAGAACACTTACTCGAGTCCTGTTTCGGTGGTTCCGCCGAGGACTGCGGCCCCGTTGGTCGCCGCGCCCCATCGAGCTCCCCTGCAAATTGTATGTTAGATCTTTCGCTCAATTATTTCAGTTTTAAGCCCGTACTCGTAGTTCGTTCGCCGCCATTTGCCGTCAGCCGTCTGACGTTTGCTGCGCTTCTTTTAAACCTCGCGTAATTTCATGCATTCGCGGAATATCGGCACCTGAGTAGGGAGTACGACTGATTTATGCCGTGCTCGAAATGTTTTAATGTGTTAGCCCATTCACAGATTATATCCATTACTGCTCATGGGCTACTGTTTGTTTGATATATATATATATATTAATATTTATTGCTGCATGTCGCATACTGTGTGTTTTTTTTGTTGCTATTAGAAATATACATGTATTCATATCGCCTATCATACTTGCATCTACTTTTGCATACTGCCTGCTGCAATTTTGCTTGTTGCGCACTATAGTACCCACCAATATTTAAAATAAAGCTGTGATCTATTCATTGGTTGTTGGTTTGTTTATTTTTTTTTGGTCTGCTGGAAATTGTCTTTACCTTGTGTACGGTCCGGCAGAAGGATTGGATCTGAGTCGAGGACCTGGCGGCCTCTCCTATTTTTTTTTTCAGCATAGCTGGAACCCTGCGACCCTCGCGGCGAGCTAGCCCAACTAGGCCGATAATTACCAGCCGGCAAAATAACCAATACAACTTTCGCCAAAAGGTAAGACCAACCCTCTATCTTCCCTGACAAGCTCCTCCCGCTGAATACGAATAGTTTCCAGGGCGAGTATATATAAATCGAAAAAACTATCACAGCATTAACGTGCAAGTGCAGTGCAGTAAATGCGAGGTATCCAGGATCAGTTGACAATGCGGCAATATAGCCAACATCCGTTACATACCAGCACTTGCGACAGTTGGTTGAAGGTACATGCGTTATTTATAATTTATTAATATCAATCATTTCTCTTGAAACAGCAAGTACAATTATTTGAAATAAACATTTTATTTAAAGAAGTGTGTATTGTTGCTCGCTACGTTCATGCTGCCAAAGTAAAACACAGCTGAAAGTTGCAACATATAACATTAGAACAATGATAAATGACGACAAGCTAGTAGAACTAGAGAGAGAATTGGAAAAGATAAACTGGGATGTATTAGGACTCTCAGAAGTAAGAAGAAAAGGAGAAAACTGCCTTAAACTACCGTCTGGAAACGTACTGTACTATAAAGGGAAGGATGACAATAGCCAAGGAGGCGTGGGCTTTATGATAAATAAGAAATTGACGCCTAACATTACCCAATACAATGCAATATCAGACAGAGTAGCATATCTAATTGTAAAAATATCAAATAAAATTACGATAAAAATTATACAAATATATGCACCAACCACTTCGCACGAAAATGAGGAAGTAGAAAATCTATATAAGGAAATATCAACAGCGCTAAACAATAACACCACAAAATTTGCCATTGTAATGGGAGACTAACGCTAAGCTTGGAGTAAAACTAGAAAATCAAGAAAAAAGAATAGGAAATTTTGGTTACGGAAAAAGAAATAGCCGAGGAGAAATGCTTATGGAATACTTAGAAAAAGAAAACCTATACGCTATGAATATATTCTTTCAGAAGAAATCCCAGCGTAAATGGACCTGGGTAAGCCCGAACGGTGCTACAAGAAATGAAATCGACTACATACTATCAAATAATAAAATCATAGTGAAGGATGTAACAGTAATAAATAACTTTACAACAGACAGTGACCACAGACTTATTAGAGCAAAGATAGTCATAAATGCAAAGTTTGAAAGAGCTAAATTATTTAATAAAAGAAAAACACAAGTAGACACTACATTACTCAAAGCTAGCCATAACGAATACAAGACCATAGTAGAACACGAGCTATCAAAGCATGAACACCTCGAAAACAAGAATATAGAAATTCTAAATGATTTGTTAAAACATACCCTAACCGATGCAGCTACAAAAATAGCAAAAAAGAAAACCAACAAACAAAGCCAAATATCAGAAGAAACAAAGAAAATGGTAGAAAAGAGAAGGCAACTATGGAAAGACGGGAAACGAAACACTCAAGAGTATGTCGAAATAAATAAAATGGTAAGGAAATTGATAAGAAAAGACAGACAAACTAAACAAGACCAAATGATACAAGAAGTTATAGAGAAAAATAAAAATATGAAATGCCTTAGATCTCAGCTGGGAAGACCGCAAATTGTTACGTTGAAAGACAAAAATGGAACTAAAAAGCAAGACTTACCCGACATATTAAAAATAACAGAAGAGTTTTATACCAACCTATATAGCCCACAAATAAAAGAAACTGTTGCCACAAGAGGAAAGCTAAAAAGAAAAGTAACGAATATTAATTCCGAAGAAATTCCCGATATAGACAGAGAAGAAGTGAGAAATGCCTTGAATGACATGAAAAACAATAAAGCGGCAGGCAAAGATGGCCTCCTGGCGGAAATGATAAAAGAAGGGGGAGATATGGTGCTGCATGCAATAGTGGTTCTATTAAATAAGTGCTTACACGAAGGCACTATACCATCAACATGGAATGAAGGAAACATGGTTTTGCTATTTAAAAAGGGAGATAAAACAGACTTAACAAACTATAGACCCATCACCCTACTCTCCCAAATATACAAACTTTATACGAAGATCTTAACAAATAAGTTAACGAACAAGTTGGATAGTTACCAACCAGTAGAAGAAGCTGGGTTTAGAAGCGGATTTAGCACCATCGACCATCTACACACTGTCAAAATTCTGATTGAAAAAGCAACAGAATACCAAATACCATTATATATAGGATTGGTAGACTACGAAAAAGCTTTTGACAGTGTGGAAAAATGGGCAATACAAGAAGCGTTACAAAATAGCAGGGTTGATCATAGATATGCTAAAATCATACAGAATATTTATGAAAAGGCTGTATCAACTGTTCAACTTCACAACAACACGAACCAAATACCTATAAGAAGAGGAGTTCGCCAGGGCGACACGATTTCGCCCAAACTATTTACAACAGCACTGGAAGATGTTTTCAAACGACTACCATGGGAAAACAAAGGCATCAGTATAAATGGAATGAGACTAAACCACCTCCGCTTTGCCGACGATATTATCGTAATTTCTGAAACGAAAGAAGAACTGGAAGTCATGTTAAATGAATTAAATCAAGAATCAAAACGAATAGGATTAAAAATTAATCAAAACAAAACAAAAGTAATGACAAACACGGAAGAAGAAGTTACGGTAAAGATAGAAAAGACAAATATAAAGCAAGTGGAAGAATATATATATATATATCTGGGGCAACAGATCAAAATGGGGAAAGAAAATCAAAAAATTGAAATAACAAGAAGGACAAGACTGGGATGGGCAGCTTTCGGCAGGTTGAGCTATATTTTGAAAAACGAAAATATTCCACTGCATATGCGACGCCGGATATTTGACCAATGTGTACTCCCCGTCCTAACATACGGAGTACAAGTCTGCACTTTCACGAAACACAATATAGACAGACTCGCTAAGACCCAAAGAGCAATGGAAAGATCAATGTTACACATAACACTAAAGGACAAAATAAGAAATGAATGGATTCGGCAGCACACAGGAGTAAAGGACGTTGTTAAACATGCAAGCCAGCTGAAGTGGAAATGGGCAGGGCACAACGCTAGATACGATGACAACCGATGGAACTACATCATTCAACAATGGAGACCCTGGACCAGAAAAAGACAAAGAGGAAGACCACAACTACGATGGGCAGACGACATAAAGAAAGTAGCCGGGCCCGACTGGATGAAAAAAGCCCGCGACCGAAACAAATGGAGAGAGATTGAGGAGGCCTATGTCCAATACTGGAATGAAAGAGGCTAACAAAGAAGAAGAAGAAGTATTGTTGCAGGTGAAAGATCTTCATGGTGACTCGGCTACCCCTTGCAACCCTGGCGGTTTACATGTATTGTTGGTGCAGAACTTACTATACCACAGGGTCGCTACAATACAAGATTTATATCAACTGGAAATACAGTGGAAAGATTTATCGGCATGAAGGGGGCGAAGACATTTTTATAGATGTAGTTGGACCACCAATTGCGGTGAAAGATCTTCATGGTGACTCGGCTACCCCTTGCAACCCTGCCGGTTTACATGTATTGTTGGTGCAGAACTTACTATACCACAGGGTCGCTACAATACAAGATTTATATCAACTGGAAATACAGTGGAAAGATTTATCGGCATGAAGGGACCGAAGACATTTTTATAGATGTAGTTGGACCACCAATTGCGGAGAGGAAACTAGTTAGATACAGCGCGCTTAATTATAGACAATTTTATTGCAAATAATTTTATTTAAAATGTATACTAGTGCGATTGCATTTATGTAATACCTACTTATAACTATGTACCTACATAATTTGATTAAAATGTAACTCTGCTATGGAGCAATAAAACCCATCAGTCTTCTCCACGATTTTATTATTGTTGTGTGTAGCGACATGTTTCAAAAACAGATTGGTTGCAGCATCAGATTATAACAATCGTGCTTATTAAAATATGAAATGAAGCAAATAATAAAAAGTGAGGTTAAAATTTAAAAGTTGAACAAATGTAACTACAAAACGCCAATCAGAAATAATTAACCAGTAAACTACATTATACAAGTCGTTACATTGGTTAAAACACAATAATTAAAATTTTCAAGATAAGAAGTGTACGACATCGGATGGCATAACTTTTATTGCTTTATATCAAGAAATCTCCACTATAAGCATGTCGGATCTCCCTCTTATAACTATGCCACTCATAGTTAAAGCACAGTATATTAACTAAATGTGAATATACTGTTGTTAAATATTCTGGATTAACTTGTTTTTCACACACAACCAAAAACGTTTGCGACTGATCGTATTTAAAGTTGCCGCCGCCAAGCAGAATGTTTGTAGCAACGGTAGCTAAAATGCAATAGATATATATCTAGTCGGAGAAGGTAAAGAGTCTTTACCTTCTCCGTATCTAGTTATTAATATGAAAGAGACGGATAGCACGTAAACACTACTTATGAAGTTGACCACTAGATGCTTGCGCGTACTACTCTAGTTAAAAACATTAACTCTTTCGTTACGGCTTGTTCACGAACGTACTGTTACCGATTTCGTTAAGGCTCCCGTAGAGAATATGATTTATAATGAAATTCGTTTCACCTTCCTGTACGAATTCATTCCTAACGAAGATCGTTTAGATAACGAAGTAGGTTAGTGAATAGCACTGTTAGAATGGTTTGTTTCTGGAATACGTTGAGACGATTTTAACTGGTTACTCAGCTGACAGAGGGCCTAAAACTGCGATCCTGGTGGACGTTGGACGAGTAACTTCGCGGTATACGCAGATAAACCTCGGGGCTGAAGTTCTTCATGTTATATGTTCTTTGGTAAAACACAGAGACAACACAAGTAGCACCGTTGTTCATGGCAAACGCCAAAATACGTTGATCAGAACCATCATCTATGAATAAAAAGTCTTCGTCTAGTTTAACATGTAACCGAACTTCTTGTGTGGTTTTTGGCAACGTTGACACACCAAGCGCTTTATGTCTTGTCTCATATTTCTAACGCTGTTTCTATCCATGAGAAGTCTGGAATTTCCATAACAAAATCAAGTCCAAGATCCTTAAATTTTGAAAATTCTTGATGAACGATTTCTGGTATAGGTGTAAGTTCCTCGCGCGCCCGTTTTTACATTGGAAACGGCACTTCTTCAATTCTATTTTCGAGATGTCAACTACACAGGTATGGTCTTTTTGATGCAGCACACTGTTAGTACTGGCATCGTCTGTGGTAATATTACCACTAAAAAATTTCAGAACACAAACGACTCGACGACCTTTGCCGGATTCAATAAATTTGACTTTTATGTTATTTTGTCAAATTTGAAAGAGCAACTGAACTGATAGTGAAAATATTTACAAGCGAAAAGTTAAGTTTTTGAAATCAACCTCTTATGATTGGTAACACATACCTATAAATACTAGACACCACGCTAATTGACATTTAAATACCAATATTGTTGTAATACATACATTTCTAAGAAATGTGTCATTACCTACCTGGAATGTATGCCATTACTGCTTAAACTGATGAGATACTAATGAGTTGTTCATCCAGGAGTCTACACGGAATCTAACATATATTGTTTAAAACCCGAGGAATGTAAGAGGAATAAAATAGGTAAACTAACCCAGAGGACTCTAAACGGAAAGAGTGTAAGTGGAAATCACCGTGCATTTTAGTGAACAGAATTTCATGAATTCATTAAAAAATAAATTAGTTTTTGATGTAATTCCGTTGTATTACAAAACGGATAACGTTACCAGTATCCAGAAGAAATTACTCCGGTAAGTTATTAGATATATTACAGACTAATACAATTTGATTATTTTCGACCACGTGTCAGTTTGACAAATCAGATCAAATGTTACGCTCATTTTGTTATTTTCCATATAATAGTTGAAATTAATCAGATTTGGAAATTTACATTTATTTCGTAAAAATGCAATAATTTTACCTAAGTGGTTAGGCAACCTTACTAGCATCAATCTTAAATTCGAACAAAGTACAGCTCTCTGTTTATCAGCTCAAGCCACACTCTGCATTCTTCAGTTTTTCTGTTGGCCAACTTTCAACTTTTTGGAACTTTGATAAGCTGAATTGGGCTGGTTTTGGGCATTTTTCGGCCATTTCCTGGCAAGTCTCACGGCTTTGATAGCCATCTTTATCGTTGGAAAGGTATGGAGGCTTTGTAACCCCTGTTGGAATGTTCCGGTGATTTGTGTTTATATCACCGGCATTCGTTTCGTCACGGACGGATTTGATGGATCCTTCTTTCTTTGCACGCCTAACTGAACGATTTGGCTGCTTTACATCTTCAGGTTTGTAATTGATATTTGCCTACGGTCTCCTTTCTTTAACGCCGTAATCTATCTGAAAATTTGTATTTTTAGCCATTTTATTCCACCCTGGAAATGTGTTAGTGCCTGAATTGGTTCTATTTGTATTGGGGCAATTGGTGCCTGCATCGCCTACCTGCGGCCTGTTCGCTGGCTCTTGGCTCCAAGGCAAGGCCCCCTGAGTTACTAGCTTTGCTGCTGGAAGCCGGCGTCTTCTGCTCGCCGTATCCTTGACGCACCAGGTGCGGAGTCTGCGAGGAACTCACGTATTGTTTAAAATTGGGGTGTGTGTATATGTGCTAGCGAGCTAATTGTATAGAAAATCGTACGACACTCATTAATGACTAATAGAAAAATTAGTTCACGAGCAGTATCCAAGACAACAACAAAATTTCTTGGAAAGTTTTTGTAGGTAGACCCACCTAACTGTGAGGGTTTGTGTCGGTACGATTTTTTTACCGAATCTGCATTCGAGCATTAATTCATATCCGAAAATTATTTTTCGTGCATTCCAACAACTTCCTAATTTGCCCTCGCGTCCCGCTCGGGCAAATTAACACGATGTCGTTGGAACGCACTCAAAAAATTTTCCGG
The DNA here is from genome assembly GCA_940337035.1 of Agriotes lineatus. Taxonomy (NCBI): domain Eukaryota; kingdom Metazoa; phylum Arthropoda; class Insecta; order Coleoptera; family Elateridae; genus Agriotes; species Agriotes lineatus. The sequence goes on along the minus strand of CALNHX010003312.1, from coordinate 6,223 downwards.
AAAGAATTAATGCTCGTACGAGATTATATGTGATAATTGTAAGACATTTCATTCAGTACCTGTGCTAGCGAATTAATTGTATAGGTGGAATTAGGGAATTTCATTCCATACGTCTCGCGCCTTATGTATTTGTAGTTTAAATTTTTGTGGCAGCTGTGTTAGCCACGCTAGTTATTTCTTGGCATGAAATTTTAGATATTCGTGGTACTGAATGCTACGTTTAAATGTGCTTACCCTTGGCCTACAGCAAATGTGATGAACGCCGTTTTTGAATTGGGCCCCCTGTAACGTAATGTAAAATTCAGATATGCTATTAAGCTTTTATGGGACGTTTAAACTTACCTAGATTATAGCCTAGCTGTATTTAACCACGCGATCTGCCGCTAGTTATCTGTTTAGGTAGGCCAGTGCCCTCGAAGTTCAGCTGCTGAGGTTAGACTTATAAACGTCATTGCGCTGTGGAATTCGGTAATAGGTTTTGTTGCGCGAACCGCGCGCGGCAAGTTAACGCTCAAAATTTGGATATTCGCAAAGCGATTTTGCAATTTGTTTTTTTAACATTGTCAGGAGCATATTCAAGCCGTTGTTTTGAGCAATCATAAAAAGCATGATAAGTTTATGATAGAAATCGCCTCGACCCTGTATGCTCATACAACCTAAGGGGGTTTCGACCCTACAAAATGTTGCAGGTGTCATATTTAAGTTCGAGCTAACATTCGAGGTAGTAGTTAGCCTTTTCGCTTACATAGATAGCTCTGTATTGTCGCGCTCTGCCTCACAGAGGGGCGGAGCCCAGAGGGCCCCCTTGGAAAGGGGCGGTGCCCCGATGCCTCCTTGGAGAGGGGCGGATCCCCAAGGGCCCCCTTGAAAAGGGGCGGAGCCCCGAGGGCCCCCTTGGAGAGGGGATAAGCCCCGGGGGCCCTCTTGGAAAGGGGCGGTGCCCCGATGCCTCCTTGGAGAGGGGCGGAGCCCCAAGGGCCCCCTTGGATAAGGGCGGAGCCCCGAGGCCTCCTTGGAGAGGGGCGGAGCCCCGAGTTCCCCCTTGGAGAGAGGCTTTTTTTCAATAAACGTGTTATGAAAATTTATGAGATTTTTTGTAAAAAAAGACAAGCGGCCGGAAAGCGTTGCCTAGTAACACTTTCCGGCCTTGTGATGTAATGTTCCATTTTCCGTACTCAAATTAATGACGCAAAGTCATATTTTCCGGACAGTATGAAATAAAGGAAATAAAATACTATAATTACATGAGTGTGATATTATTAAAAAACAATAAGCATATTAACTCAAACTAAAAATAGTAATGGTATACGTTGTCGCTGATTATGGGCAGGTTTTGAATATTTATACACAACATAAATGTCATAAATAATAAATTAGAAAGAAGTAGATGTATACTGACTTCCGAAAAGATATAAATACATACATTTTTTAAAGGCAAGAAAGTTAAGGGATTTGTATGCATTAGAAATAGAGTTGTATAGTTTGTATATGTTAAAAAAATGTTAGCGATAAGCTCAACAAAACTATTAATGATACAAAGAATGAAGTGGATTGCCGATTAGAATTGCTAGAGCAGTACACCCGCCGCAACAACTTAAGGATATTTGGTCTACCTGAACTGCCCCAAGAAATTCTCGAAGATAAACTTATATCGCTATTCAAGGAAAAACTGCATGTTACCATCCATCCAGATAATATTGATAGGTGCCACCGAATTGGGTCATCTCAATCTCAACGAGTGCGACCGCGCCCTATTATTATTAAATTTATCTCTTATAAATACAGAGATGTTGTATTTAAGAATAAAAAGTGTTTGGCCAACAGTGGCGTTATTATAAAGGAGGACTTGACCAAGGACAGGCACACCTTATTGATGACAGCAATTCAAACTTATGGTATCCGCAATGTATGGTCGCTTGATGGGACCATCAAGATTAAAAATGATGTCGGTATCAACACCTTCAAAGACATCGCCAGCTTACGTGCTTTCGTTTTTCCAAAGTGAGAATTGGTGATTATTTGATTATGTATTATATTTTTGTGCAAAGGCACGTTAGTTTCATTCATGTATAATCATTAAATATTTTTGTTTAGCATATGAAGCATTTAAGTTTGGTATTATTCTTTCTTTTGTAAAATAAACTGTTTGATTTCATTGATTAATTAGTTGTTAAGTGCGAAAAAATTTTAATGTTTCATTTATTTACAAAATAGTCGATACGTTTTATTTATCGTTATCAGGTTATCACAGTACGGCAAGCAGTGCTGCAAAGAAGTACATATTTGGGTTCCTTCGACCTCGCATTAGTTTTAGGTTTATTTTTTGGTTCTGTCCTGCAATTCGATTGTCTGTTCACCTACTGATAATTTTATTATAATTCTCAATATATTTTGTAGACAAGTACATTTGTTGTGCATGGAAATTTAAACTGTGCCCATTTAAACGCTCAATCTCTGGTTTCAGGTTTTTTAGACTTCCGAGCTCATATTTTAGCCAATAATTACGACATCGTGGCTGTTTCAGAAACTTGGTTGACTCCTGCAATACCCTCACATGTTGTAAGTATTCAAGGATATACATTTAGTAGAAAAGATCGTGACGGCAGAGGCGGCGGCGTGGGGTTTTATATACGATCACATATTTCATTTGCAGTTTTACAAACTACAAATGAAATAGAGGAACTGTGGATTAGATTGAATGGTTGCGAATTTGATAACTTTGTTATTGGCGTATTTTACAGACCTCCGCGTATGAGTTACTTGACGTTTCTTGATTCATTTGAGGATGCATTGTCGGTGTTAGTACCAACTGCACATAAACTACTTTGTATGGGCGATTTAAACATCGACTTATTTGACTTCGAAGCATCAGCCACAAAAAAGTTTTATTCTTTACTCGAAACTTTTGACTTAAAACAAATAATTGAAGAGGCAACTCGCGTAACCGATCATTCTCGTACACTTATTGATGTCATAATTATCTCAAATGATTTATTTCCGATATCGACGGGTGTTACTAGTGTGGAAGATAGTGTATCTGACCACGAGCTAACATATTGCCAAGTTGGTTCGAGCCATACTAAGCCTATTCCAGTAGTTAGAACTTACCGCGATTTTAAAAATTTTGATATTCAATTATTTTACTCACATCTTCAATCCATTCCGTGGAAAAATATTTTCGATATTGATAACATTGACGATAAGGTAAACTTTCTAAATGAAAATATTAATATTTTATTGGATATTCACGCACCATATATGTCACTTCTCGTTTGACTAAACCTCCGGCGCCATGGCTGACCGAAAATACTAAGCTTTTAATATCACTAAGAGACAAAGCCAAGAGCAAATTTAAAAAGACACAAAATGTGGAACATGGAAGATATTACAGGCAACTACGCAATCTCACAACATTATCAATTAGGAAAGAAAAAAAAGCTTACTATAATAATAAATTCAAAAATTTAAGTAATAAAGAAATGTGGGCTGAATTGGGGAAATTAAATATTTTAAAAAATAAACAAGGTACTTTACCTAATAATCTCACAAATGTCAATGATATCAATAACTATTTTATTAATTGTGTACCGGATTTACCTGTTAATGATAATATAATAAACTTCTATAACAACAATACTTTAAACTCGCTATCTTCTCAATTTTCTTTCTCTATGGTTACTGAAGATGTAGTATTTAAAACGATTTGTTCAATAAAATCCACAGCCCTTGGCTTTGACGGTATCTCTATACAAATTATAAAAATATGTGTTCCATTTCTTCTTCCTTTTTTAACTCACATTTTCAACTATTGTTTAACAAATTCGGTATTTCCTAACTGCTGGAAGAAGGCATTTGTAATTCCCTTACCAAAAACTAATTCTCCAACTGAATTTAAGGATCTCAGACCTATCAGTATTTTATGTGCACTATCGAAAATATTGGAGAAAATTGTTTCGACTCAACTTCGCAATCACCTGAACATAAATAAAATATTGCCTAATATTCAATCTGGATTCAGACCAGGATTTAGTTGTACCACCGCCTTATTAAATATTATTGATGATATCATTAATGCTACTGATCGTGGTGAGATAACAGTTCTGATACTTCTTGATTTTTCAAAGGCATTCGACACTATTAATCACTCAATGCTCCTATCTATATTACACTATATTGGATTAACATCTAGTGCTCGGATGTTTTTCAAAAATTATCTCTCCAATAGGTCTCAGGCTGTTAGATTACTTGGCTCGATATCTTCGTTTTCTTATATTAATAAAGGCGTTCCTCAAGGTACAATACTGGGTCCTGTGTTATTCACTATTTATACTTTCAATTTTATCACTTGCTTGCAATCCTGCAAAGTGCACTTATACGCCGACGACACCCAGTTATATTATTCTTTTCCTAAAACTCTTGCTAATCAATCGTTTAATCTAATTAATATTGACTTACAGAATCTACTAAATATATCCAAAGATCATGCCTTACAGTTAAATCCTAAAAAATCGGTTGCAATTGTGTTTGGTAGGAAATCTGACAGGCGCACTATTATTGAATCTGCAGATATTAGGATTGACAATGTATCATTGCCGTTGAAAGAAACTGTCAAGAGTTTAGGTCTAGTAATTGACCATGCCCTGAGGTTTAGTCAACATGTAACCGATTGCATACGCAAATCGTACGCCTCTATCAAAGCTATATATCATAGCCGACACCTGTTTAATCAGAAAATTAAGATCCAACTCTGCAACTCTCTGGTCCTGTCTAGAATGAACTACTGTGATGCAGTCTATGGTCCCTGTCTTACTTCCATAGATGTTAAAAGGATTCAGAAACTACAAAATTCATGTGTACCGTAAAACGGGGTTATTTGGGACATTGGGGTTATTTGGGACAAATGAATCGTAATTTATGAATGACCGCCAAAGGTTTATGTTGGCAATACAAAAATTCCTAATAACTAAAGTTTCCTCTAAAACATTCGTTTTAATGGTTATTGTGGTTTAGTTTGTTGGTACGAGAAATTTAAATAAATCACAAGCAATTTCTTAACATCCCTAAAATTGGCCAGAAAAAGCTTCAAAGAGTTTCTGGTGGTGTGCCTCCAGCAAGGTAAATATGAACTACATTTATGGTTTAGTTGCAAGGTTGTTCTGTAACCTAAAATATAGTGAGGATTTTTTTTTATCAAACTTTCAATTTACATAATTATGGTAGTTTATATTAAAATATGCGTATTTCAGGGTAATTTGGGACACCATGCCACGACTATACAAGATGATGGTAGGCTCCAAATGTAATAAAAAAACTTATGAAATTAGTTGCTTAAGACCAGTACAGAGAAATATTGATACTTTTATATATTCAGATATTGCGATAAATAATAATGTTGCTTTTATATACCCCAATGTGCTAGATAAGAATAAAATCACAAAAGACCAAATTGTAAGGGTTTTACCTCAACCCCTTATAAGAAGAGGAAAACATTATTTTAATGTAAATTTTGCCCCTATGAATATTACATAAAGATGTTTTCCATTTATCGTAAAGTGAAAATGTTTTATTTTATGCCTGTTTCCCATTACATATTTTTCAGCTTTCTAAATATTATTTTTGCTTAAAATTATCCCAATTTAGTCTGTTGTATGTATAATTTGGTACAAACATGGGTATTTCCCATGTTTATTTAAGGAAACTAGAAACTGTCCCAAATATGACAAACATCAGGGTAATTTCGGACAACCTTTGACTATTAAAAAAAAAGTTTCAAAACAATTTTTTAATGTCTGCTGGCATAATGTGTGTGTTAGAATTGATGGGGCTTAATAGTAATCATAGTAAAACATTAGTTGTGCCCTGTAATTTCCAAATAATTAGAAAAGTCTGAAAAATTGGAGTTAGTTTGTCCCAAATAACCCCGTTTTACGGTACGTCTTATCTTTGGCATTAAAAAACGTGAAAGTGTAACTAAAAAACTGGTAACTTTAAATTGGTTAAGTATGTTGCATAGGCGTGTTTTACATTCGTGTTGCCTTTATCATAATTTAATTGTAAATAAATATCCTTCATATCTATATGAAAGGCTAACCTTCCGTACTGATGTACATAATCTGAACCTCAGATATAAAGGTCTGTTAACTCCGCCTATACATCATACTGCGTTATTTAAACGCTCTTTTTCTTACTGTGTCGTTAATGGTTACAACAAGCTACCCCTCGA
>CALNHX010003311.1:0-153223 GCA_940337035.1 Agriotes lineatus | reverse complement strand
CATGGCTCGAAATGTTGGCGGCATGGCTCGAAATGTTGGCGGCATGGCTCGAAATGTTGGCGGCATTGCTCGAAATGTTGGCGGCATGGCTCGAAATGTTGGCGGCATAGCTCGAAATGTTGGCGGCATAGCTCGAAATGCTGGCGGCATGGCTCGAAATGTTGGCGGCATTGCTAGAAATGTTGGTGGCATGGCTCGAAACGTTGGCGGCTTAGCTCGAAATGTTGGCGGCATAGCTCGAAATGTTGGCGGCATGGCTCGAAATGTTGGCGGCATGGCTCGAAATGGTGGCGGCATGGTTCGAAATGTTAGAGGCATGGCTCGAAATGTTGGCGGCATGGCTCGAAATGTTGGCGGCATGGCTCGAAATGTTGGCGGCATGGCTCGAAATGTTGGCGGCATGGCTCGAAATGTTGGCGGCATGGCTCGAAATGTTGACGGCGTGGCTCGAAATGTTGGCGGCCTGGCTCGAAATGTTGGCGGCATGGCTCGAAATGTTGGCGGCATTGCTGGAAGTGTTGGCCGCATGCCTCGAAATGTTGGCGGCATGGCTCGGAATGTTGGCGGCATGGCTCGAAATATTGGCGGCATGGCTCGAAATGTTGGCGGCATGACTCGAAATGTTGGCGGCATGGCTCGAAATGATGGCGGCATGGCTCAAAATGTTTGCGGCATGGCTCGAAATGTTGGCGGCATGGTTCAAAATGTTGGCGGCACGGCTCGAAATGCTGGCGGCATGGCTCGAAATGTTGGCGGCATAGCTCGAAATGTTGGCGGCATGGCTCGAAATGTTGGCGGCATGGCTCGAAATGTTGGCGGCATGGCTGGAAATGTTGGCGGCATGGCTAGAAATGTTGGCGGCATGGCTCGAAATGTTGGCGGCATTGCTCGAAATGTTGGCGGCGTGGCTCGAAATGATGGCGACATGGCTCGAAGTGTTGACGGCATGGCTAGAAATGTTGGCGGCATTGCTCGAAATTTTGGCGGCATGGCTCAAAATGTTGGCGGCATGGCTCGAAATGGCGGCATGATTCGAAATGTTGGCGGCATGGCTCTAAGTGTTGGCGGCATAGCTCGAAATGTTGGCGGCATGGCTCGAAATGTTGGCGGCATGGCTCGAAATGTTGGCGGCATGGCTCGAAATATTGGCGGTATGGCTCGAAATGTTGGCGGCATGACTCGAAATGTTGGCGGCATGGCTCGAAATGATAGCGGCATGGCTCAAAATGTTGGCGACATGGCTCGAAATGTTGGCGGCATGGGTCAAAATGTTGGCGGCACGGCTCGAAATGTTGGCGGCATGGCTTGAAATGTTGGCGGCATAGCTCGAAGTGTTGGCGGCATGGCTCGAAATGTTGGCGGCATGGCTCGAAATGTTGGCGGCATGGCTGGAAATGTTGGCGGCATGGCTCGAAATGTTGGCGGCATGGCTCGATATGTTGGCGGCATGACTCGAAGTGTTGGCGGCATGGCTCGAGGTGTTAGCGGAATGGCTCGAAATGTTGGCGGCATGGCTCAAAATGTTGGCGGCATGGCTTGAAATGTTGGCGGCATGGCTCGAAGCTTTGGCGGCATAGCTAGAAATGCTGGCGGCATGGCTCGAAATGTTGGCGGCATGGCTCGAAATGTTGGCGGCATGGCTCGAAATGTTGGCGGCATGGTTCGAAATGTTGGCGGCATTGCTCGAAATGTTGGCGGCATGGCTCGAAATGTTGGCGGCATAGCTCGAAATGTTGGCGGCATAGCTCGAAATGCTGGCGGCATGGCTCGAAATGTTGGCGGCATTGCTAGAAATGTTGGTGGCATGGCTCGAAACGTTGGCGGCATAGCTCGAAATGTTGGCGGCATAGCTCAAAATGCTGGCGGCTTGGCTCGAAATGTTGGCGGCATTGCTAGAAATGTTGGCGGCATGGTTCGAAATGTTGGCGGCATGGCTCGAAATGTTGGCAGCGTGGCTCGAAATGTTGGCGGCATGGCTCGAAATATTGGCGGCATGGCTCGAAATCTTGGCGGCATGGTTCGAAATGTTGGCGGCATGGCTCGAAATGTGGGCGGCATGGCTCGAAATGTTGGCGGCATAGCTCGAAATGTTTGCGGCATGACTCTAAATGTTGGCGGCAAGGCTCGAAATGTTCGCGGCATGCCTCGAAATGTTGGCGGCATGGCTCAAAGTGTTGGCGACATGGCTCGGAATGTTGGCGGCATGGCTCGAACTGTTGGCGGCATGATTCGAAATGCTGGCGGCGTGGCTCGAAATGTTGGCGGCATTGCTAGAAATGTTGGCGGCATGGTTCGAAATGTTAGAGGCATGGCTCGAAATGTTGGCGGCATGGCTCGAAATGTTGGCGGCATGGCTCGAAATGTTGGCGGCATGGCTCGAAATGTTGGCGGCATGGCTCGATATGTTGGCGGCATGGCTCGAATGTTGGCGGCATGGCTCGAAATGGTGGCGGCATGGTTCGAAATGTTAGAGGCATGGCTCGAAATGTTGGCGGCATGGCTCGAAATGTTGGCGGCATGGCTCGAAATGTTGGCGGCATGGCTCGAAATGTTGGCGGCTTGGCTCGAAATGTTGGCGGCATGGCTCGAAATGTTGACGGCGTGGCTCGAAATGTTGGCGGCCTGGCTCGAAATGTTGGCGGCATGGCTCGAAATGTTGGCGGCATTGCTGGAAGTGTTGGCCGCATGCCTCGAAAAGTTGGCGGCATGGCTCGGAATGTTGGCGGCATGGTTCGAAATATTGGCGGCATGGCTCGAAATGTTGGCGGCATGACTCGAAATGTTGGCGGCATGGCTCGAAATGATGGCGGCATGGCTCAAAATGTTGGCGGCATGGCTCGAAATGTTGGCGGCATGGCTCAAAATGTTGGCGGCACGGCTCGAAATGTTGGCGGCATGGCTCGAAATGTTGGCGGCATAGCTCGAAATGTTGGGGGCATGGCTCGAAATGTTGGCGGCATGGCTCGAAATGTTGGCGGCATGGCTGGAAATGTTGGCGGCATGGCTCGAAATGTTGGCGGCATTGCTCGAAATGTTGGCGGCATGGTTCGAAAAGTTGGCGGCATGACTCGAAATGTTGGCGGCATGGCTGGAAATGTTGGCGGCATGGCTCGAAATGTTGGCGGCATTGCTCGAAATGTTGGCGGCGTGGCTCGAAATGATGGCGACATGGCTCGAAGTGTTGACGGCATGGCTAGAAATGTTGGCGGCATGGCTCGAAATGTTGCCGGCTTTTCTCGAAATGTTGGCGGCATGGCTCGAAATGTTGGCGGCATGGCTAGAAATGTTGGCGGCATTGCTCGAAATGTTGGCGGCATGGCTCAAAATGTTGGCGGCATGGCTCGAAATGGCGGCATGACTCGAAATGTTGGCGGCATGGCTCGAAGTGTTGGCGGCATAGCTCAAACTGTTGGCGGCATGGCTCGAACTGTTGGCGGCATGGTTCGAAATGCTGGCGGCGTGGCTCGAAATGTAGGCGGCATTGCTAGAAATGTTGGCGGCATGGCTCGAAAAGTTGCGGCGTGGCTCGAAATATTGGCGGCATGGCTCCAAATGTTGGCGGCATGGCTCGAAATGTTGGCGGCATGGCTCGAAATGTTAGCGGCATAGCTCGAAATGTTTGCGGCATGGCTCGAAATGTTGGCGGCATGGCTCGAAATGTTGGCGGCATAGCTCGAAATGTTTGCGGCATGGCTCGAAATGTTGGCGGCATGGCTCGAAATGTTTGCGGCATGGCTCGAAATGTTGGCGGCATGGTTCGAAATGTTGGCGGCATAGCTCGAAATGTTGGCGGCATGGCTCAAAATGTTGGCGGCATGGCTCGAAATGTTGGCGGCATGGCTCGAAATGGTGGCGGCATGGTTCGAAATGTTAGAGGCATGGCTTGAAATGTTGGCGGCATGGCTCGAAATGTTAGAGGCATGGCTCGAAATGTTGGCAGCATGGCTCGAAATGTTGGCGGCATGGCTCGAAATGTTGGCGGCATGGCTCGAAATGTTGGCGGCATGGCTCGATATGTTGGCGGCATGGCTCGAAATGTTGGCGGCATGGTTCGAAATGTTGGCGGCATGGCTCGAAATGTTGGCAGCGTGGCTCGAAATGTTGGCGGCATGGCTCGAAATATTGGCGGCATGGCTCGAAATCTTGGCGGCATGGTTCGAAATGTTGGCGGCATGGCTCGAAATGTGGGCGGCATGGCTCGAAATGTTGGCGGCATAGCTCGAAATGTTTGCGGCATGACTCTAAATGTTGGCGGCAAGGCTCGAAATGTTCGCGGCATGCCTCGAAATGTTGGCGGCATGGCTCAAAGTGTTGGCGACATGGCTCGGAATGTTGGCGGCATGGCTCGAACTGTTGGCGGCATGATTCGAAATGCTGGCGGCGTGGCTCGAAATGTTGGCGGCATTGCTAGAAATGTTGGCGGCATGGTTCGAAATGTTAGAGGCATGGCTCGAAATGTTGGCGGCATGGCTCGAAATGTTGGCGGCATGGCTCGAAATGTTGGCGGCATGGCTCGAAATGTTGGCGGCATGGCTCGATATGTTGGCGGCATGGCTCGAAATGTTGGCGGCATGGCTCGAAATGGTGGCGGCATGGTTCGAAATGTTAGAGGCATGGCTCGAAATGTTGGCGGCATGGCTCGAAATGTTGGCGGCATGGCTCGAAATGTTGGCGGCATGGCTCGAAATGTTGGCGGCTTGGCTCGAAATGTTGGCGGCATGGCTCGAAATGTTGACGGCGTGGCTCGAAATGTTGGCGGCCTGGCTCGAAATGTTGGCGGCATGGCTCGAAATGTTGGCGGCATTGCTGGAAGTGTTGGCCGCATGTCTCGAAAAGTTGGCAGCATGGCTCGGAATGTTGGCGGCATGGTTCTAAATATTGGCGGCATGGCTCGAAATGTTGGCGGCATGACTCGAAATGTTGGCGGCATGGCTCGAAATGATGGCGGCATGGCTCAAAATGTTGGCGGCATGGCTCGAAATGTTGGCGGCATGGCTCAAAATGTTGGCGGCACGGCTCGAAAGGTTGGCGGCATGGCTCGAAATGTTGGCGGCATAGCTCGAAATGTTGGGGGCATGGCTCGAAATGTTGGCGGCATGGCTCGAAATGTTGGCGGCATGGCTGGAAATGTTGGCGGCATGGCTCGAAATGTTGGCGGCATTGCTCGAAATGTTGGCGGCATGGTTCGAAAAGTTGGCGGCATGACTCGAAATGTTGGCGGCATGGCTGGAAATGTTGGCGGCATGGCTCGAAATGTTGGCGGCATTGCTCGAAATGTTGGCGGCGTGGCTCGAAATGATGGCGACATGGCTCGAAGTGTTGACGGCATGGCTAGAAATGTTGGCGGCATGGCTCGAAATGTTGCCGGCTTTTCTCGAAATGTTGGCGGCATGGCTCGAAATGTTGGCGGCATGGCTAGAAATGTTGGCGGCATTGCTCGAAATGTTGGCGGCATGGCTCAAAATGTTGGCGGCATGGCTCGAAATGGCGGCATGACTCGAAATGTTGGCGGCATGGCTCGAAGTGTTGGCGGCATAGCTCAAACTGTTGGCGGCATGGCTCGAACTGTTGGCGGCATGGTTCGAAATGCTGGCGGCGTGGCTCGAAATGTAGGCGGCATTGCTAGAAATGTTGGCGGCATGGCTCGAAAAGTTGCGGCGTGGCTCGAAATATTGGCGGCATGGCTCCAAATGTTGGCGGCATGGCTCGAAATGTTGGCGGCATGGCTCGAAATGTTGGCGGCATAGCTCGAAATGTTTGCGGCATGGCTCGAAATGTTGGCGGCATGGCTCGAAATGTTGGCGGCATAGCTCGAAATGTTTGCGGCATGGCTCGAAATGTTGGCGGCATGGCTCGAAATGTTTGCGGCATGGCTCGAAATGTTGGCGGCATGGTTCGAAATGTTGGCGGCATAGCTCGAAATGTTGGCGGCATGGCTCAAAATGTTGGCGGCATGGCTCGAAATGTTGGCGGCATGGCTCGAAATGGTGGCGGCATGGTTCGAAATGTTAGAGGCATGGCTTGAAATGTTGGCGGCATGGCTCGAAATGTTAGAGGCATGGCTCGAAATGTTGGCAGCATGGCTCGAAATGTTGGCGGCATGGCTCGAAATGTTGGCGGCATGGCTCGAAATGTTGGCGGCATGGCTCGATATGTTGGCGGCATGGCTCGAAATGTTGGCGGCATGGCTCGAAATGGTGGCGGCATGGTTCGAAATGTTATAGGCATGGCTCGAAATGTTGGCGGCATGGCTCGAAATGTTGGCGGCATGGCTCGAAATGTTGGCGGCATGGCTCGAAATGTTGGCGGCATGGCTCGAAATGTTGGCGGCATGGCTCGAAATGGTGGCGGCATGGTTCGAAATGTTAGAGGCATGGCTCGAAATGTTGGCGGCATGGCTCGAAATGTTGGCGGCATGGCTCGAAATGTTGGCGGCATGGCTCGAAATGTTGGCGGCATGGCTCGAAATGTTGGCGGCATGGCTCGAAATGTTGACGGCGTGGCTCGAAATGTTGGCGGCCTGGCTCGAAATGTTGGCGGCATGGCTCGAAATGTTGGCGGCATTGCTGGAAGTGTTGGCGGCATGGCTCGATATGTTGGCGGCATGGCTCGAAATGTTGGCGGCATGGCTCGAAATGGTGGCGGCATGGTTCGAAATGTTAGAGGCATGGCTCGAAATGTTGGCGGCATGGCTCGAAATGTTGGCGGCATGGCTCGAAATGTTGGCGGCATGGCTCGATATGTTGGCGGCATGGCTCGAAATGTTGGCGGCATGGCTCGAAATGGTGGCGGCATGGTTCGAAATGTTAGAGGCATGGCTCGAAATGTTGGCGGCATGGCTCGAAATGTTGGCGGCCTGGCTCGAAATGTTGGCGGCATGGCTCGAAATGTTGGCGGCATGGCTCGAAATGTTGGCGGCATGGCTCGATATGTTGGCGGCATGGCTCGAAATGTTGGCGGCATGGCTCGAAATGGTGGCGGCATGGTTCGAAATGTTAGAGGCATGGCTCGAAATGTTGGCGGCATGGCTCGAAATGTTGGCGGCATGGCTCGACATGTTGGCGGCATGGCTCGATATGTTGGCGGCATGGCTCGAAATGTTGGCGGCATGGCTCGAAATGGTGGCGGCATGGTTCGAAATGTTAGAGGCATGGCTCGAAATGTTGGCGGCATGGCTCGAAATGTTGGCGGCATGGCTCGAAATATTGGCGGCATGGATCGAAATGTTGGCGGCATGACTCGAAATGTTGGCGGCATGGCTCGAAATGATGGCGGCATGGCTCAAAGTGTTGGCGGCATGGCTCGAAATGTTGGCGGCATGGCTCAAAATGTTGGCGGCACGGCTCGAAATGTTGGCGGCATGGCTCGAAATGTTGGCGGCATAGCTCGAAATGTTGGCGGCATGGCTCGAAATGTTGGCGGCATGGCTCGAAATGTTGGCGGCATGGCTGGAAATGTTGGCGGCATGGCTCGAAATGTTGGCAGCATGGCTGGAAATGTTGGCGGCATGGCTCGAAATGTTGGCGGCATTGCTCGAAATGTTGGCGGCGTGGCTCGAAATGATGGCGACATGGCTCGAAGTGTTGACGGCATGGCTAGAAATGTTGGCGGCATGGCTCGAAATGTTGCCGGCTTTTCTCGAAATGTTGGCGGCATGGCTCGAAATGTTGGCAGCATGGCTGGAAATGTTGGCGGCATGGCTCGAAATGTTGGCGGCATTGCTCGAAATGTTGGCAGCATGGCTGGAAATGTTGGCGACATGGCTCGAAATGTTGGCGGCATTGCTCGAAATGTTGGCGGCGTGGCTCGAAATGATGGCGACATGGCTCGAAGTGTTGACGGCATGGCTAGACATGTTGGCGGCATGGCTCGAAATGTTGCCGGCTTTTCTCGAAATGTTGGCGGCATGGCTCGAAATGTTGGCGGCATGGCTAGAAATGTTGGCGGCATTGCTCGAAATGTTGGCGGCATGGCTCAAAATGTTGGCGGCATGGCTCGAAATGGCGGCATGACTCGAAATGTTGGCGGCATGGCTCGAAGTGTTGGCGGCATAGCTCAAAATGTTGGCGGCATGGCTCGAAATGTTGGCGGCATGGCTCGAAATGTTGGCGGCATGGCTCGAAATGATAGCGGCATGGCTCAAAATGTTGGCGGCATGGCTCGAAATGTTGGCGGCATGGCTCGAAATGTTGGCGGCATAGCTCGAAATGTTGGCGGCATAGCTCGAAATGTTGGCGGCATGGCTCGAAATGTTGGCGGCATGGCTCGAAATGTTGGCGGCATGGCTCGAAATGATAGCGGCATGGCTCAAAATGTTGGCGGCATGGCTCGAAATGTTGGCGGCATGGCTCGAAATGTTGGCGGCATGACTCGAAGTGTTGGCGGCATGGCTCGAGGTGTTAGCGGCATAGCTAGAAATGTTGGCGGCATGGCTCGAAATGTTGGCGGCATGGCTCAAAATGTTGGCGGCATGGCTCGAAATGTTGGCGGCATGGCTCGAAATGTTGGCGGCATGGCTCGAAATGATAGCGGCATGGCTCAAAATGTTGGCGGCATGGCTCGAAATGTTGGCGGCATGGCTCGAAATGTTGGCGGCATAGCTCGAAATGTTGGCGGCATTGCTCGAAATGTTAACGGCATGGCTCGAAATGTTGGCGGCATGACTCGAAGTGTTGGCGGCATGGCTCGAGGTGTTAGCGGCATAGCTAGAAATGTTGGCGGCATGGCTCGAAATGTTGGCGGCATGGCTCGAAATGTTGGCGGCATGGCTCGAAATGTTGGCGGCATGGCTCGAAATGTTGGCGGCATGGCTCGAAATGATAGCGGCATGGCTCAAAATGTTGGAGGCATGGCTCGAAATGTTGGCGGCATGGCTCAAAATGTTGGCGGCAGGGCTCGAAATGTTGGCGGCATGGCTCGAAATGTTGGCGGCATAACTCGAAATGTTGGCGGCATGGCTCGAAATGTTGGCGGCATGGCTCGAAATGTTGGCGGCATGGCTGGAAATGTTGGCGGCATGGCTCGAAATGTTGGCGGCATTGCTCGAAATGTTGGCGGCATGGCTCAAAATGTTGGCGGCATGACTCGAAGTGTTGGCGGCATGGCTCGAGGTGTTAGCGGAATGGCTCGAAATGTTGGCGGCATGGCTCAAAATGTTGGCGGCATGGCTTGAAATGTTGGCGGCATGGCTCGAAGCTTTAGCGGCATAGCTAGAAATGTTGGCGGCATGGCTCGAAATGTTGGCGGCATGGCTCGAAATGTTGGCGGCATTGCTCGAAATGTTGGCGGCATGGCTCGAAATGTTGGCGGCATAGCTCGAAATGTTGGCGGCATAGCTCGAAATGCTGGCGGCATGGCTCGAAATGTTGGCGGCATTGCTAGAAATGTTGGCGGCATGGCTCGAAATGTTGGCGGCATAGCTCGAAATGTTGGCGGCATAGCTCGTAATGCTGGCGGCATGGCTCGAAATGTTGGCGGCATTGCTAGAAATGTTGGCGGCATGGCTCGAAATGTTGGCAGCATGGCTCGAAATGTTGGCGGCATGGCTCGAAATATTGGCGGCATGGCTCGAAATGTTGGCGGCATGGTTCGAAATGTTGGCGGCATGGCTCGAAATGTTGGCGGCATAGCTCGAAATGTTGGCGGCATGACTCGAAGTGTTGGCGGCATGGCTCGAGGTGTTAGCGGCATAGCTAGAAATGTTGGCGGCATGGCTCGAAATGTTGGCGGCATGGCTCGAAATGTTGGCGGCATGGCTCGAAATGTTGGCGGCATGGCTCGAATGTTGGCGGCATGGCTCAAAATGATAGCGGCATGGCTCAAAATGTTGGCGGCATGGCTCGAAATGTTGGCGGCATGGCTCGAAATGTTGGCGGCATAGCTCGAAATGTTGGCGGCATTGCTCGAAATGTTGGCGGCATGGCTCGAAATGTTGGCGGCATGACTCGAAGTGTTGGCGGCATGGCTCGAGGTGTTAGCGGCATACTTAGAAATGTTGGCGGCATGGCTCGAAATGTTGGCGGCATGGCTCGAAATGTTGGCGGCATGGCTCGAAATGTTGGCGGCATGGCTCGAAATGTTGGCGGCATGGCTCGAAATGATAGCGGCATGGCTCAAAATGTTGGCGGCATGGCTCGAAATGTTGGCGGCATGGCTCAAAATGTTGGTGGCACGGCTCGAAATGTTGGCGGCATGGCTCGAAATGTTGGCGGCATAACTCGAAATGTTGGCGGCATGGCTCGAAATGTTGGCGGCATGGCTCGAAATGTTGGCGGCATGGCTAGAAATGTTGGCGGCATGGTTCGAAATGTTGGCGGCATTGCTCGAAATGTTGGCGGCATGGCTCAAAATGTTGGCGGCATGACTCGAAGTGTTGGCGGCATGGCTCGAGGTGTTAGCGGAATGGCTCGAAATGTTGGCGGCATGGCTCAAAATGTTGGCGGCATGGCTTGAAATGTTGGCGGCATGGCTCGAAGCTTTAGCGGCATAGCTAGAAATGTTGGCGGCATGGCTCGAAATGTTGGCGGCATGGCTCGAAATGTTGGCGGCATAGCTCGAAATGTTGGCGGCATAGCTCGAAATGCTGGCGGCATTGCTCGAAATGTTGGCGGCATGGCTCGAAATGTTGGCGGCATGGCTCGAAATGTTGGCGGCATGGCTCGAAATGTTGGCGGCATGGCTCGAAATGTTGGCGGCATTGCTCGAAATGTTGGCGGCATGGCTCGAAATGTTGGCGGCATAGCTCGAAATGTTGGCGGCATAGCTCGAAATGCTGGCGGCATGGCTCGAAATGTTGGCGGCATTGCTAGAAATGTTGGCGGCATGGCTCGAAATGTTGGCGGCATAGCTCGAAATGTTGGCGGCATAGCTCGTAATGCTGGCGGCATGGCTCGAAATGTTGGCGGCATTGCTAGAAATGTTGGCGGCATGGCTCGAAATGTTGGCAGCATGGCTCGAAATGTTGGCGGCATGGCTCGAAATATTGGCGGCATGGCTCGAAATGTTGGCGGCATGGTTCGAAATGTTGGCGGCATGGCTCGAAATGTTGGCGGCATAGCTCGAAATGTTGGCGGCATGACTCGAAGTGTTGGCGGCATGGCTCGAGGTGTTAGCGGCATAGCTAGAAATGTTGGCGGCATGGCTCGAAATGTTGGCGGCATGGCTCGAAATGTTGGCGGCATGGCTCGAAATGTTGGCGGCATGGCTCGAAATGTTGGCGGCATGGCTCAAAATGATAGCGGCATGGCTCAAAATGTTGGCGGCATGGCTCGAAATGTTGGCGGCATGGCTCGAAATGTTGGCGGCATAGCTCGAAATGTTGGCGGCATTGCTCGAAATGTTGGCGGCATGGCTCGAAATGTTGGCGGCATGACTCGAAGTGTTGGCGGCATGGCTCGAGGTGTTAGCGGCATACTTAGAAATGTTGGCGGCATGGCTCGAAATGTTGGCGGCATGGCTCGAAATGTTGGCGGCATGGCTCGAAATGTTGGCGGCATGGCTCGAAATGTTGGCGGCATGGCTCGAAATGATAGCGGCATGGCTCAAAATGTTGGCGGCATGGCTCGAAATGTTGGCGGCATGGCTCAAAATGTTGGTGGCACGGCTCGAAATGTTGGCGGCATGGCTCGAAATGTTGGCGGCATAACTCGAAATGTTGGCGGCATGGCTCGAAATGTTGGCGGCATGGCTCGAAATGTTGGCGGCATGGCTGGAAATGTTGGCGGCATGGTTCGAAATGTTGGCGGCATTGCTCGAAATGTTGGCGGCATGGCTCAAAATGTTGGCGGCATGACTCGAAGTGTTGGCGGCATGGCTCGAGGTGTTAGCGGAATGGCTCGAAATGTTGGCGGCATGGCTCAAAATGTTGGCGGCATGGCTTGAAATGTTGGCGGCATGGCTCGAAATGTTGGCGGCATGGCTCGAAATGTTGGCGGCATGGCTCGAAATGTTGGCGGCATTGCTCGAAATGTTGGCGGCATGGCTCTAAATGTTGGCGGCATAGCTCGAAATGTTGGCGGCATAGCGCGAAATGATGGCGACATGGCTCGAAGTGTTGACGGCATGGCTAGACATGTTGGCGGCATGGCTCGAAATGTTGCCGGCTTTTCTCGAAATGTTGGCGGCATGGCTCGAAATGTTGGCGGCATGGCTAGAAATGTTGGCGGCATTGCTCGAAATGTTGGCGGCATGGCTCAAAATGTTGGCGGCATGGCTCGAAATGGCGGCATGACTCGAAATGTTGGCGGCATGGCTCGAAGTGTTGGCGGCATAGCTCAAAATGTTGGCGGCATGGCTCGAAATGTTGGCGGCATGGCTCGAAATGTTGGCGGGATGGCTCGAAATGATAGCGGCATGGCTCAAAATGTTGGCGGCATGGCTCGAAATGTTGGCGGCATGGCTCGAAATGTTGGCGGCATAGCTCGAAATGTTGGCGGCATGGCTCGAAATGTTGGCGGCATGGCTCGAAATGTTGGCGGCATGGCTCGAAATGTTGGCGGCATGGCTCGAAATGATAGCGGCATGGCTCAAAATGTTGGCGGCATGGCTCGAAATGTTGGCGGCATGGCTCGAAATGTTGGCGGCATGACTCGAAGTGTTGGCGGCATGGCTCGAGGTGTTAGCGGCATAGCTAGAAATGTTGGCGGCATGGCTCGAAATGTTGGCGGCATGGCTCAAAATGTTGGCGGCATGGCTCGAAATGTTGGCGGCATGGCTCGAAATGTTGGCGGCATGGCTCGAAATGATAGCGGCATGGCTCAAAATGTTGGCGGCATGGCTCGAAATGTTGGCGGCATGGCTCGAAATGTTGGCGGCATAGCTCGAAATGTTGGCGGCATTGCTCGAAATGTTAACGGCATGGCTCGAAATGTTGGCGGCATGACTCGAAGTGTTGGCGGCATGGCTCGAGGTGTTAGCGGCATAGCTAGAAATGTTGGCGGCATGGCTCGAAATGTTGGCGGCATGGCTCGAAATGTTGGCGGCATGGCTCGAAATGTTGGCGGCATGGCTCGAAATGTTGGCGGCATGGCTCGAAATGATAGCGGCATGGCTCAAAATGTTGGCGGCATGGCTCGAAATGTTGGCGGCATGGCTCAAAATGTTGGCGGCAGGGCTCGAAATGTTGGCGGCATGGCTCGAAATGTTGGCGGCATAACTCGAAATGTTGGCGGCATGGCTCGAAATGTTGGCGGCATGGCTCGAAATGTTGGCGGCATGGCTGGAAATGTTGGCGGCATGGCTCGAAATGTTGGCGGCATTGCTCGAAATGTTGGCGGCATGGCTCAAAATGTTGGCGGCATGACTCGAAGTGTTGGCGGCATGGCTCGAGGTGTTAGCGGAATGGCTCGAAATGTTGGCGGCATGGCTCAAAATGTTGGCGGCATGGCTTGAAATGTTGGCGGCATGGATCGAAGCTTTAGCGGCATAGCTAGAAATGTTGGCGGCATGGCTCGAAATGTTGGCGGCATGGCTCGAAATGTTGGCGGCATGGCTCGAAATGTTGGCGGCATTGCTCGAAATGTTGGCGGCATGGCTCGAAATGTTGGCGGCATAGCTCGAAATGTTGGCGGCATAGCTCGAAATGCTGGCGGCATGGCTCGAAATGTTGGCGACATTGCTAGAAATGTTGGCGGCATGGCTCGAAATGTTGGCGGCATAGCTCGAAATGTTGGCGGCATAGCTCGTAATGCTGGCGGCATGGCTCGAAATGTTGGCGGCATTGCTTTAATGTTGGCGGCATGGCTCGAAATGTTGGCAGCATGGCTCGAAATGTTGGCGGCATGGCTCGAAATATTGGCGGCATGGCTCGAAATGTTGGCGGCATGGTTCGAAATGTTGGCGACATGGCTCGAAATGTTGGCGGCATAGCTCGAAATGTTGGCGGCATGACTCGAAGTGTTGGCGGCATGGCTCGAGGTGTTAGCGGCATAGCTAGAAATGTTGGCGGCATGGCTCGAAATGTTGGCGGCATGGCTCGAAATGTTGGCGGCATGGCTCGAAATGTTGGCGGCATGGCTCGAATGTTGGCGGCATGGCTCAAAATGATAGCGGCATGGCTCAAAATGTTGGCGGCATGGCTCGAAATGTTGGCGGCATGGCTCGAAATGTTGGCGGCATAGCTCGAAATGTTGGCGGCATTGCTCGAAATGTTGGCGGCATGGCTCGAAATGTTGGCGGCATGACTCGAAGTGTTGGC
This sequence comes from Agriotes lineatus, assembly GCA_940337035.1. Classification (NCBI taxonomy): domain Eukaryota; kingdom Metazoa; phylum Arthropoda; class Insecta; order Coleoptera; family Elateridae; genus Agriotes; species Agriotes lineatus. The sequence goes on along the minus strand of CALNHX010003311.1, from coordinate 139,029 downwards.
GGCATGGCTCGAGGTGTTAGCGGCATACTTAGAAATGTTGGCGGCATGGCTCGAAATGTTGGCGGCATGGCTCGAAATGTTGGCGGCATGGCTCGAAATGTTGGCGGCATGGCTCGAAATGTTGGCGGCATGGCTCGAAATGATAGCGGCATGGCTCAAAATGTTGGCGGCATGGCTCGAAATGTTGGCGGCATGGCTCAAAATGTTGGTGGCACGGCTCGAAATGTTGGCGGCATGGCTCGAAATGTTGGCGGCATAACTCGAAATGTTGGCGGCATGGCTCGAAATGTTGGCGGCATGGCTCGAAATGTTGGCGGCATGGCTAGAAATGTTGGCGGCATGGTTCGAAATGTTGGCGGCATTGCTCGAAATGTTGGCGGCATGGCTCAAAATGTTGGCGGCATGACTCGAAGTGTTGGCGGCATGGCTCGAGGTGTTAGCGGAATGGCTCGAAATGTTGGCGGCATGGCTCAAAATGTTGGCGGCATGGCTTGAAATGTTGGCGGCATGGCTCGAAGCTTTAGCGGCATAGCTAGAAATGTTGGCGGCATGGCTCGAAATGTTGGCGGCATGGCTCGAAATGTTGGCGGCATAGCTCGAAATGTTGGCGGCATAGCTCGAAATGCTGGCGGCATTGCTCGAAATGTTGGCGGCATGGCTCGAAATGTTGGCGGCATGGCTCGAAATGTTGGCGGCATGGCTCGAAATGTTGGCGGCATGGCTCGAAATGTTGGCGGCATTGCTCGAAATGTTGGCGGCATGGCTCGAAATGTTGGCGGCATAGCTCGAAATGTTGGCGGCATAGCTCGAAATGCTGGCGGCATGGCTCGAAATGTTGGCGGCATTGCTAGAAATGTTGGCGGCATGGCTCGAAATGTTGGCGGCATAGCTCGAAATGTTGGCGGCATAGCTCGTAATGCTGGCGGCATGGCTCGAAATGTTGGCGGCATTGCTAGAAATGTTGGCGGCATGGCTCGAAATGTTGGCAGCATGGCTCGAAATGTTGGCGGCATGGCTCGAAATATTGGCGGCATGGCTCGAAATGTTGGCGGCATGGTTCGAAATGTTGGCGGCATGGCTCGAAATGTTGGCGGCATAGCTCGAAATGTTGGCGGCATGACTCGAAGTGTTGGCGGCATGGCTCGAGGTGTTAGCGGCATAGCTAGAAATGTTGGCGGCATGGCTCGAAATGTTGGCGGCATGGCTCGAAATGTTGGCGGCATGGCTCGAAATGTTGGCGGCATGGCTCGAAATGTTGGCGGCATGGCTCAAAATGATAGCGGCATGGCTCAAAATGTTGGCGGCATGGCTCGAAATGTTGGCGGCATGGCTCGAAATGTTGGCGGCATAGCTCGAAATGTTGGCGGCATTGCTCGAAATGTTGGCGGCATGGCTCGAAATGTTGGCGGCATGACTCGAAGTGTTGGCGGCATGGCTCGAGGTGTTAGCGGCATACTTAGAAATGTTGGCGGCATGGCTCGAAATGTTGGCGGCATGGCTCGAAATGTTGGCGGCATGGCTCGAAATGTTGGCGGCATGGCTCGAAATGTTGGCGGCATGGCTCGAAATGATAGCGGCATGGCTCAAAATGTTGGCGGCATGGCTCGAAATGTTGGCGGCATGGCTCAAAATGTTGGTGGCACGGCTCGAAATGTTGGCGGCATGGCTCGAAATGTTGGCGGCATAACTCGAAATGTTGGCGGCATGGCTCGAAATGTTGGCGGCATGGCTCGAAATGTTGGCGGCATGGCTGGAAATGTTGGCGGCATGGTTCGAAATGTTGGCGGCATTGCTCGAAATGTTGGCGGCATGGCTCAAAATGTTGGCGGCATGACTCGAAGTGTTGGCGGCATGGCTCGAGGTGTTAGCGGAATGCTCGAAATGTTGGCGGCATGGCTCAAAATGTTGGCGGCATGGCTTGAAATGTTGGCGGCATGGCTCGAAGCTTTAGCGGCATAGCTAGAAATGTTGGCGGCATGGCTCGAAATGTTGGCGGCATGGCTCGAAATGTTGGCGGCATGGCTCGAAATGTTGGCGGCATTGCTCGAAATGTTGGCGGCATGGCTCTAAATGTTGGCGACATAGCTCGAAATGTTGGCGGCATAGCGCGAAATGCTGGCGGCATGGCTCGAAATGTTGGCGGCATTGCTAGAAATGTTGGCGGCATGGCTCGAAATGTTGGCGGCATGGCTCGAAATGTTGGCGGCATGGCTCAAAATGATAGCGGCATGGCTCAAAATGTTGGCGGCATGGCTCGAAATGTTGGCGGCATGGCTCGAAATGTTGGCGGCATAGCTCGAAATGTTGGCGGCATTGCTCGAAATGTTGGCGGCATGGCTCGAAATGTTGGCGGCATGACTCGAAGTGTTGGCGGCATGGCTCGAGGTGTTAGCGGCATACTTAGAAATGTTGGCGGCATGGCTCGAAATGTTGGCGGCATGGCTCGAAATGTTGGCGGCATGGCTCGAAATGTTGGCGGCATGGCTCGAAATGTTGGCGGCATGGCTCGAAATGATAGCGGCATGGCTCAAAATGTTGGCGGCATGGCTCGAAATGTTGGCGGCATGGCTCAAAATGTTGGTGGCACGGCTCGAAATGTTGGCGGCATGGCTCGAAATGTTGGCGGCATAACTCGAAATGTTGGCGGCATGGCTCGAAATGTTGGCGGCATGGCTCGAAATGTTGGCGGCATGGCTGGAAATGTTGGCGGCATGGTTCGAAATGTTGGCGGCATTGCTCGAAATGTTGGCGGCATGGCTCAAAATGTTGGCGGCATGACTCGAAGTGTTGGCGGCATGGCTCGAGGTGTTAGCGGAATGGCTCGAAATGTTGGCGGCATGGCTCAAAATGTTGGCGGCATGGCTTGAAATGTTGGCGGCATGGCTCGAAATGTTGGCGGCATGGCTCGAAATGTTGGCGGCATGGCTCGAAATGTTGGCGGCATTGCTCGAAATGTTGGCGGCATGGCTCTAAATGTTGGCGGCATAGCTCGAAATGTTGGCGGCATAGCGCGAAATGATGGCGACATGGCTCGAAGTGTTGACGGCATGGCTAGACATGTTGGCGGCATGGCTCGAAATGTTGCCGGCTTTTCTCGAAATGTTGGCGGCATGGCTCGAAATGTTGGCGGCATGGCTAGAAATGTTGGCGGCATTGCTCGAAATGTTGGCGGCATGGCTCAAAATGTTGGCGGCATGGCTCGAAATGGCGGCATGACTCGAAATGTTGGCGGCATGGCTCGAAGTGTTGGCGGCATAGCTCAAAATGTTGGCGGCATGGCTCGAAATGTTGGCGGCATGGCTCGAAATGTTGGCGGGATGGCTCGAAATGATAGCGGCATGGCTCAAAATGTTGGCGGCATGGCTCGAAATGTTGGCGGCATGGCTCGAAATGTTGGCGGCATAGCTCGAAATGTTGGCGGCATGGCTCGAAATGTTGGCGGCATGGCTCGAAATGTTGGCGGCATGGCTCGAAATGTTGGCGGCATGGCTCGAAATGATAGCGGCATGGCTCAAAATGTTGGCGGCATGGCTCGAAATGTTGGCGGCATGGCTCGAAATGTTGGCGGCATGACTCGAAGTGTTGGCGGCATGGCTCGAGGTGTTAGCGGCATAGCTAGAAATGTTGGCGGCATGGCTCGAAATGTTGGCGGCATGGCTCAAAATGTTGGCGGCATGGCTCGAAATGTTGGCGGCATGGCTCGAAATGTTGGCGGCATGGCTCGAAATGATAGCGGCATGGCTCAAAATGTTGGCGGCATGGCTCGAAATGTTGGCGGCATGGCTCGAAATGTTGGCGGCATAGCTCGAAATGTTGGCGGCATTGCTCGAAATGTTAACGGCATGGCTCGAAATGTTGGCGGCATGACTCGAAGTGTTGGCGGCATGGCTCGAGGTGTTAGCGGCATAGCTAGAAATGTTGGCGGCATGGCTCGAAATGTTGGCGGCATGGCTCGAAATGTTGGCGGCATGGCTCGAAATGTTGGCGGCATGGCTCGAAATGTTGGCGGCATGGCTCGAAATGATAGCGGCATGGCTCAAAATGTTGGCGGCATGGCTCGAAATGTTGGCGGCATGGCTCAAAATGTTGGCGGCAGGGCTCGAAATGTTGGCGGCATGGCTCGAAATGTTGGCGGCATAACTCGAAATGTTGGCGGCATGGCTCGAAATGTTGGCGGCATGGCTCGAAATGTTGGCGGCATGGCTGGAAATGTTGGCGGCATGGCTCGAAATGTTGGCGGCATTGCTCGAAATGTTGGCGGCATGGCTCAAAATGTTGGCGGCATGACTCGAAGTGTTGGCGGCATGGCTCGAGGTGTTAGCGGAATGGCTCGAAATGTTGGCGGCATGGCTCAAAATGTTGGCGGCATGGCTTGAAATGTTGGCGGCATGGATCGAAGCTTTAGCGGCATAGCTAGAAATGTTGGCGGCATGGCTCGAAATGTTGGCGGCATGGCTCGAAATGTTGGCGGCATGGCTCGAAATGTTGGCGGCATTGCTCGAAATGTTGGCGGCATGGCTCGAAATGTTGGCGGCATAGCTCGAAATGTTGGCGGCATAGCTCGAAATGCTGGCGGCATGGCTCGAAATGTTGGCGACATTGCTAGAAATGTTGGCGGCATGGCTCGAAATGTTGGCGGCATAGCTCGAAATGTTGGCGGCATAGCTCGTAATGCTGGCGGCATGGCTCGAAATGTTGGCGGCATTGCTAGAAATGTTGGCGGCATGGCTCGAAATGTTGGCAGCATGGCTCGAAATGTTGGCGGCATGGCTCGAAATATGGCGGCATGGCTCGAAATGTTGGCGGCATGGTTCGAAATGTTGGCGACATGGCTCGAAATGTTGGCGGCATAGCTCGAAATGTTGGCGGCATGACTCGAAGTGTTGGCGGCATGGCTCGAGGTGTTAGCGGCATAGCTAGAAATGTTGGCGGCATGGCTCGAAATGTTGGCGGCATGGCTCGAAATGTTGGCGGCATGGCTCGAAATGTTGGCGGCATGGCTCGAATGTTGGCGGCATGGCTCAAAATGATAGCGGCATGGCTCAAAATGTTGGCGGCATGGCTCGAAATGTTGGCGGCATGGCTCGAAATGTTGGCGGCATAGCTCGAAATGTTGGCGGCATTGCTCGAAATGTTGGCGGCATGGCTCGAAATGTTGGCGGCATGACTCGAAGTGTTGGCGGCATGGCTCGAGGTGTTAGCGGCATACTTAGAAATGTTGGCGGCATGGCTCGAAATGTTGGCGGCATGGCTCGAAATGTTGGCGGCATGGCTCGAAATGTTGGCGGCATGGCTCGAAATGTTGGCGGCATGGCTCGAAATGATAGCGGCATGGCTCAAAATGTTGGCGGCATGGCTCGAAATGTTGGCGGCATGGCTCAAAATGTTGGTGGCACGGCTCGAAATGTTGGCGGCATGGCTCGAAATGTTGGCGGCATAACTCGAAATGTTGGCGGCATGGCTCGAAATGTTGGCGGCATGGCTCGAAATGTTGGCGGCATGGCTAGAAATGTTGGCGGCATGGTTCGAAATGTTGGCGGCATTGCTCGAAATGTTGGCGGCATGGCTCAAAATGTTGGCGGCATGACTCGAAGTGTTGGCGGCATGGCTCGAGGTGTTAGCGGAATGGCTCGAAATGTTGGCGGCATGGCTCAAAATGTTGGCGGCATGGCTTGAAATGTTGGCGGCATGGCTCGAAGCTTTAGCGGCATAGCTAGAAATGTTGGCGGCATGGCTCGAAATGTTGGCGGCATGGCTCGAAATGTTGGCGGCATAGCTCGAAATGTTGGCGGCATAGCTCGAAATGCTGGCGGCATTGCTCGAAATGTTGGCGGCATGGCTCGAAATGTTGGCGGCATGGCTCGAAATGTTGGCGGCATGGCTCGAAATGTTGGCGGCATGGCTCGAAATGTTGGCGGCATTGCTCGAAATGTTGGCGGCATGGCTCGAAATGTTGGCGGCATAGCTCGAAATGTTGGCGGCATAGCTCGAAATGCTGGCGGCATGGCTCGAAATGTTGGCGGCATTGCTAGAAATGTTGGCGGCATGGCTCGAAATGTTGGCGGCATAGCTCGAAATGTTGGCGGCATAGCTCGTAATGCTGGCGGCATGGCTCGAAATGTTGGCGGCATTGCTAGAAATGTTGGCGGCATGGCTCGAAATGTTGGCAGCATGGCTCGAAATGTTGGCGGCATGGCTCGAAATATTGGCGGCATGGCTCGAAATGTTGGCGGCATGGTTCGAAATGTTGGCGGCATGGCTCGAAATGTTGGCGGCATAGCTCGAAATGTTGGCGGCATGACTCGAAGTGTTGGCGGCATGGCTCGAGGTGTTAGCGGCATAGCTAGAAATGTTGGCGGCATGGCTCGAAATGTTGGCGGCATGGCTCGAAATGTTGGCGGCATGGCTCGAAATGTTGGCGGCATGGCTCGAAATGTTGGCGGCATGGCTCAAAATGATAGCGGCATGGCTCAAAATGTTGGCGGCATGGCTCGAAATGTTGGCGGCATGGCTCGAAATGTTGGCGGCATAGCTCGAAATGTTGGCGGCATTGCTCGAAATGTTGGCGGCATGGCTCGAAATGTTGGCGGCATGACTCGAAGTGTTGGCGGCATGGCTCGAGGTGTTAGCGGCATACTTAGAAATGTTGGCGGCATGGCTCGAAATGTTGGCGGCATGGCTCGAAATGTTGGCGGCATGGCTCGAAATGTTGGCGGCATGGCTCGAAATGTTGGCGGCATGGCTCGAAATGATAGCGGCATGGCTCAAAATGTTGGCGGCATGGCTCGAAATGTTGGCGGCATGGCTCAAAATGTTGGTGGCACGGCTCGAAATGTTGGCGGCATGGCTCGAAATGTTGGCGGCATAACTCGAAATGTTGGCGGCATGGCTCGAAATGTTGGCGGCATGGCTCGAAATGTTGGCGGCATGGCTGGAAATGTTGGCGGCATGGTTCGAAATGTTGGCGGCATTGCTCGAAATGTTGGCGGCATGGCTCAAAATGTTGGCGGCATGACTCGAAGTGTTGGCGGCATGGCTCGAGGTGTTAGCGGAATGCTCGAAATGTTGGCGGCATGGCTCAAAATGTTGGCGGCATGGCTTGAAATGTTGGCGGCATGGCTCGAAGCTTTAGCGGCATAGCTAGAAATGTTGGCGGCATGGCTCGAAATGTTGGCGGCATGGCTCGAAATGTTGGCGGCATGGCTCGAAATGTTGGCGGCATTGCTCGAAATGTTGGCGGCATGGCTCTAAATGTTGGCGGCATAGCTCGAAATGTTGGCGGCATAGCGCGAAATGCTGGCGGCATGGCTCGAAATGTTGGCGGCATTGCTAGAAATGTTGGCGGCATGGCTCCAAATGTTGGCGGCATAGCTCGAAATGTTGGCGGCATAGCTCGTAATGCTGGCGGCATGGCTCGAAATGTTGGCGGCATTGCTAGAAATGTTGGCGGCATGGCTCGAAATGTTGGCAGCATTTCTCGAAATGTTGGCGGCATGGCTCGAAATATTGGCGGCATGGCTCGAAATGTTGGCGGCATGGTTCGAAATGTTGGCGGCATGGCTCGAAATGTTGGCGGCATAGCTCGAAATGTTTGCGGCATGGCTCGAAATGTTGGCGGCATGGCTCGAAATGTTCGCGGCGTGGTTCGAAATGTTGGCGGCATGGCTCGAAATGTTGGCGGCATAGCTCGAAATGTTTGCGGCATGGCTCGAAATGTTGGCGGCATGGTTCAAAGTGTTGGCGACATGGCTCGAAATATTGGCGGCATGGCTCGAAATGTTCGCGGCGTGGTTCGAAATGTTGGCGGCATGGCTCGAAATGTTGGCGGCATTGCTAGAAATGTTGGCGGCATGGCTCGAAATGTTGGCGGCATAGCTCGAAATGTTGGCGGCATAGCTCGAAATGCTGGCGGCATGGCTCGAAATGTTGGCGGCATTGCTAGAAATGTTGGCGGCATGGCTCGAAATGTTGGCGGCATAGCTCGAAATGTTGGCGGCATAGCTCGTAATGCTGGCGGCATGGCTCGAAATGTTGTCGGCATTGCTAGAAATGTTGGCGGCATGGCTCGAAATGTTGGCAGCATGGCTCGAAATGTTGGCGGCATGGCTCGAAATATTGGCGGCATGGCTCGAAATGTTGGCGGCATGGTTCGAAATGTTGGCGGCATGGCTCGAAATGTTGGCGGCATAGCTCGAAATGTTGGCGGCATGACTCGAAGTGTTGGCGGCATGGCTCGAGGTGTTAGCGGCATAGCTAGAAATGTTGGCGGCATGGCTCGAAATGTTGGCGGCATGGCTCGAAATGTTGGCGGCATGGCTCGAAATGTTGGCGGCATGGCTCGAAATGTTGGCGGCATGGCTCAAAATGATAGCGGCATGGCTCAAAATGTTGGCGGCATGGCTCGAAATGTTGGCGGCATGGCTCGAAATGTTGGCGGCATAGCTCGAAATGTTGGCGGCATTGCTCGAAATGTTGGCGGCATGGCTCGAAATGTTGGCGGCATGGCTCAAAATGATAGCGGCATGGCTCAAAATGTTGGCGGCATGGCTCGAAATGTTGGCGGCATGGCTCGAAATGTTGGCGGCATAGCTCGAAATGTTGGCGGCATTGCTCGAAATGTTGGCGGCATGGCTCGAAATGTTGGCGGCATGACTCGAAGTGTTGGCGGCATGGCTCGAGGTGTTAGCGGCATACTTAGAAATGTTGGCGGCATGGCTCGAAATGTTGGCGGCATGGCTCGAAATGTTGGCGGCATGGCTCGAAATGTTGGCGGCATGGCTCGAAATGTTGGCGGCATGGCTCAAAATGTTGTTGGCACGGCTCGAAATGTTGGCGGCATGGCTCGAAATGTTGGCGGCATAACTCGAAATGTTGGCGGCATGGCTCAAAATGTTGGCGGCATGGCTCGAAATGTTGGCGGCATGGCTGGAAATGTTGGCGGCATGGCTCGAAATGTTGGCGGCATTGCTCGAAATGTTGGCGGCATGGGTCAAAATGTTGGCGGCATGACTCGAAGTGTTGGCGGCATGGCTCGAAGCTTTAGCGGCATAGCTAGAAATGTTGGCGGCATGGCTCGAAATGTTGGCGGCATGGCTCGAAATGTTGGCGGCATGGCTCGAAATGTTGGCGGCATTGCTCGAAATGTTGGCGGCATAGCTCGAAATGTTGGCGGCATAGCTCGAAATGTTGGCGGCATAGCTCGAAATGCTGGCTTCATGGCTCGAAATGTTGGCGGCATTGCTAGAAATGTTGGCGGCATGGCTCGAAATGTTGGCGGCATAGCTCGAAATGTTGGCGGCATAGCTCGTAATGCTGGCGGCATGGCTCGAAATGTTGGCGGCATTGCTAGAAATGTTGGCGGCATGGCTCGAAATGTTGGCAGCATGGCTCGAAATGTTGGCGGCATGGCTCGAAATATTGGCGGCATGGCTCGAAATGTTGGCGGCATGGTTCGAAATGTTGGCGGCATGGCTCGAAATGTTGGCGGCATGGCTCGAAATGTTCGCGGCGTGGTTCGAAATGTTGGCGGCATGGCTCGAAATGTTTGCGGCATGGCTCGAAATGTTCGCGGCGTGGTTCGAAATGTTGGCGGCATGGCTCGAAATGTTGGCGGCATAGCTCGAAATGTTTGCGGCATGGCTCGAAATGTTGGCGGCATGGTTCAAAGTGTTGGCGACATGGCTCGAAATATTGGCGGCATGGCTCGAAATGTTCGCGGCGTGGTTCGAAATGTTGGCGGCATGGCTCGAAATGTTGGCGGCATTGCTAGAAATGTTGGCGGCATGGCTCGAAATGTTGGCAGCATGAGTCGAAATGTTGGCGGCATGGCTCGAAATATTGGCGGCATGGCTCGAAATGTTGGCGGCATGGTTCGAAATGTTGGCGGCATGGCTCGAAATGTTGGCTGCATGGCTCGAAATGTTGGCGGCATGGCTCGAAATATTGGCGGCATGGCTCGAAATGTTGGCGGCATGGTTCGAAATGTTGGCGGCATGGCTCGAAATGTTGGCGGCATAGCTCGAAATGTTTGCGGCATGGCTCAAAATGTTGGCGGCATGGCTCAAAGTGTTGGCGACATGGCTCGGAATGTTGGCGGCATGGCTCGAACTGTTGGCGGCATGGTTCGAAATGTTGGCGGCGTGGCTCGAAATGTTGCCGGCATTGATAGAAATGTTGGCGGCATGGCTCGAAATGTTGGCGGCATGGCTCGAAATGTTGCGGCGTGGCTCGAAATATTGGCGGCATGGCTCGAAATGTTGGCGGCATGGCTCGAAATGTTGGCGGCGTGGCTCGAAATGTTGGCGGCATGGCTCGAAATATTTGCGGCATGGCTCGAAATGTTGGCGGCATGGTTCGAAATGTTGGCGGCATGGCTCGAAATGTGGGCGGCATGGCTCGAAATGTTTGCGGCATGGCTCGAAATGTTTGCGGCATGGCTCGAAATGTTGGCGGCATGGCTCGAAGTGTTGACGGCATGGCTAGAAATGTTGGCGGCATGGCTAGAAATGTTGGCGGCATGGTTCGAAATGTTGGCGGCATGGCTCGAAATGTTATCGGGATGGCTCGAAACGTTGGCGGCGTGGCTCCAAATGTTGGCGGCGTGGCTCGAAATGTTGGCGACATGGCTCGAAATGTTGGCGGCATGGGTCAAAATGTTGCCGGCTTTTCTCGAAATGTTGGCGGCATGGCTCGAAATGTTGGCGGCATGGCTAGAAATGTTGGCGGCATTGCTCGAAATATTGGCGGCATGGCTCAAAATGTTGGCGGCATGGCTCAAAATGTTGCCGGCTTTTCTCGAAATGTTGGGGGCATGGCTCAAAGTGTTGGCGGCATAGCTCGAAATATTGGCGGCATGGCTCGAAATGTTGGCGGCATGGCTCGAAATGTTGACGGCATGGCTCAAAATATTGGCGGTATGGCTCGAAATGTTGGCGGCATGACTCGAAATGTTGGCGGCATGGCTCGAAATGATAGCAGCATGGCTCAAAATGTTGGCGACATTGCTCGAAATGATAGCAGCATGGCTCAAAATGTTGGCGACATGGCTCGAAATGTTGGCGGCATGGGTCAAAATGTTGGCGGCACGGCTCGAAATATTGGCGGCATGGCTTGAAATGTTGGCGGCATAGCTCGAAATGTTGGCGGCATGGCTCGATATGTTGGCGGCATGGCTCGAAATGATAGCAGCATGGCTCGAAATGTTGGCGGCATGGCTCGAAATGATAGCAGCATGGCTCAAAATGTTGGCGACATGGCTCGAAATGTTGGCGGCATGGGTCAAAATGTTGGCGGCACGGCTCGAAATGTTGGCGGCATGGCTTGAAATGTTGGCGGCATAGCTCGAAATGTTGGCGGCATGGCCCGAAATGTTGGCGGCATGGCTCGAAATGTTGGCGGCATGGCTGGAAATGTTGGCGGCATGGCTCGAAATGTTGGCGGCATGGCTCGAAATGTTGGCGGCATGACTCGAAGTGTTGGCGCCATGGCTCGAGGTGTTAGCGGAATGGCTCGAAATGTTGGCGGCATGGCTCAAAATGTTGGCGGCATGGCTTGAAATGTTGGCGGCATGGCTCGAAGCTTTGGCGGCATAGCTAGATTTGCTGGCGGCATGGCTCGAAATATTGGCGGCATGGCTCGAATTGTTGGCGGCATGGCTCGAAATGTTGGCGGCATGGCTCGAAATGTTGGCGGCATTGCTCAAAATGTTGGCGGCATGGCTCGAAATGTTGGCGGCATAGCTCGAAACGTTGGCGGCATAGCTCGAAATGCTGGCGGCATGGCTCGAAATGTTGGCGGCATTGCTAGAAATGTTGGTGGCATGGCTCGAAACGTTGGCGGCATAGCTCGAAATGTTGGCGGCATATCTCGAAATGCTGGCGGCTTGGCTCGAAATGTTGGCGGCATTGCTTGAAATGTTGGCGGCATGGCTCGAAATGTTGGCGGCATGGCTCGAAATGTTCGCGGCATGGCTCGAAATGTTGGCGGCATGGCTCAAAGTGTTGGCGACATGGCTCGGAATGTTGGCGGCATGGCTCGAACTGTTGGCGGCATGGTTCGAAATGTTGGCGGCATGGCTCGAAATGTGGGCGGCATGGCTCGAAATGTTGGCGGCATAGCTCGAAATGTTTTCGGCATGACTCGAAATGTTGGCGGCATGGCTCGAAATGTTCGCGGCATGGCTCGAAATGTTGGCGGCATGGCTCAAAGTGTTGGCGACATGGCTCGGAATGTTGGCGGCATGGCTCGAAATGATTGCGGCATGGCTCGACATATTGGCGGCATGGCTCGAAATGTTGGCGGCATGGCTCGAAATGATTGCGGCATGGCTCGACATATTGGCGGCATGGCTCGAAATGTTGGCGGCATGATTAGAAATGTTGACGGCATGGCTCGAAATGATGGCGGCATGGCTCAAAATGTTGGCGACATGGCTCGAAATGTTGGCGGCATGGCTCAAAATGTTGGCGGCACGACTCGAAATGTTGGCGGCATGGCTCGAAATGTTGGCGGCATAGCTCGAAATGTTGGCGGCATGGCTCGAAATGTTGGCGGCATGGCTCAAAATGTTGGCAGCGTGGCTCGAAATGTTGGCGGCATGGCTCGAAATATTGGCGGCATGGCTCGAAATGTTGGCGGCATGGTTCGAAATGTTGGCGGCATGGCTCGAAATGTGGGCGGCATGGCTCGAAATGTTGGCGGCATAGCTCGAAATGTTTTCGGCATGACTCGAAATGTTGGCGGCATGGCTCGAAATGTTCGCGGCATGGCTCGAAATGTTGGCGGCATGGCTCAAAGTGTTGGCGACATGGCTCGGAATGTTGGCGGCATGGCTCGAACTGTTGGCGGCATGGTTCGAAATGTTGGCGGCGTGGCTCGAAATGTTGGCGGCATTGCTAGAAATGTTGGCGGCATGGCTCGAAATGTTGGCGGCATGGCTCGAAATGTTGGCGGCATGGCTCGAAATGTTACGGCGTGGCTCGAAATATTGGCGGCATGGCTCGAAATGTTGGCGGCATGGCTCGAAATGTTGGCGGCATGGCTCGAAATGTTGGCGGCATAGCTCGAAATGTTTGCGGCATGGCTCGAAATGTTGACGGCATGGCTCGAAATGTTGGCGGCATAGCTCGAAATGTTTGCGGCATGGCTCGAAATGTTGGCGGCATGGCTCGAAATGTTTGCGGCATTGTTCGAAATGTTGGCGGCATGGCTCAAAATGTTGGCGGCATGGCTCGAAATCTTGGCGGCATGGCTCGAAATGGTGGCGGCAAGGTTCGAAATGTTAGAGGCATTACTCTAAATGTTGGCGCCATGGCTCGAAATGTTGGCGGCATGGCTCGAAATGTTGGCGGCATGGCTCGAAATGTTGACGGCGTGGCTCGAAATGTTGGCGGCCTGGCTCGAAATGTTGGCGGCATGGCTCGAAATGTTGGCGGCATTGCTGGAAGTGTTGGCCGCATGCCTCGAAATGTTGGCGGCATGGCTCGGAATGTTGGGGGCATGGCTCGAAATATTGGCGGCATGGCTCGAAATGTTGGCGGCATGACTCGAAATGTTGGCGGCATGGCTCGAAATGATTGCGGCATGGCTCAAAATGTTGGCGGATGGCTCGAAATGTTGGCGGCATGGCTCAAAATGTTGGCGGCACGGCTCTTAATGTTGGCGGCATGGCTCGAAATGTTGGCGGCATAGCTCGAAATGTTGGCGGCATGGCTTGAAATGTTGGCGGCATGGCTCGAAATGTTGGCGACATGGTTCGAAATGTTGGCGGCATGGCTCGAAGTGTTGACGGCATGGCTAGAAATGTTGGCAGCATGGCTAGAAATGTTGGCGGCATGGTTCGAAATGTTGGCGGCATGGCTCGAAATGTTGGCGGGATGGCTCAAAACGTTGGCGGCGTGGCTCCAAATGTTGGCGGCGTGGCTCAAAATGTTGGCGACATGGCTCGAAATGTTGGCGGCATGGCTCGAAATGTTGCCGGCTTTTCTCGAAATGTTGGCGGCATGACTCGAAATGTTGGCGGCATGGCTAGAAATGTTGGCGGCATTGCTCGAAATGTTGGCGGCATGGCTCAAAATGTTGGCGGCATCGCTCGAAGTGGCGGCATGACTCGAAATGTTGGCGGCATGGCTCGAAGTGTTGGCGGCATAGCTCGAAATTTGGCGGCATGGCTCGAAATGTTGGCGGCATGGCTCGAAATGATTGCGGCATGGCTCGACATATTGGCGGCATGGCTCGAAATGTTGGCGGCATGATTAGAAATGTTGACGGCATGGCTCGAAATGATGGCGGCATGGCTCAAAATGTTGGCGACATGGCTCGAAATGTTGGCGGCATGGCTCAAAATGTTGGCGGCACGGCTGGAAATGTTGGCGGCATGGCTCGAAATGTTGGCGGCATAGCTCGAAATGTTGGCGGCATGGCTCGAAATGTTGGCGGCATGGCTCAAAATGTTGGCAGCGTGGCTCGAAATGTTGGCGGCATGGCTCGAAATATTGGCGGCATGGCTCGAAATGTTGGCGGCATGGTTCGAAATGTTGGCGGCATGGCTCGAAATGTGGGCGGCATGGCTCGAAATGTTGGCGGCATAGCTCGAAATGTTTTCGGCATGACTCGAAATGTTGGCGGCATGGCTCGAAATGTTCGCGGCATGGCTCGAAATGTTGGCGGCATGGCTCGAAATGTTGGCGGCATTGCTGGAAGTGTTGGCCGCATGCCTCGAAATGTTGGCGGCATGGCTCTGAATGTTGGGGGCATGGCTCGAAATATTGGCGGCATGGCTCGAAATGTTGGCGGCATGACTCGAAATGTTGGCGGCATGGCTCGAAATGTTGGCGGCATGGCTCGAAATGATGGCGCCATGGCTCAAAATGTTGGCGGATGGCTCGAAATGTTGGCGGCATGGCTCAAAATGTTGGCGGCACGGCTCTTAATGTTGGCGGCATGGCTCGAAATGTTGGCGGCATAGCTCGAAATGTTGGCGGCATGGCTCGAAATGTTGGCGGCATGGCTCGAAATGTTGGCGACATGGTTCGAAATGTTGGCGGCATGGCTCGAAGTGTTGACGGCATGGCTAGAAATGTTGGCAGCATGGCTAGAAATGTTGGCGGCATGGTTCGAAATGTTGGCGGCATGGCTCGAAATGTTGGCGGGATGGCTCAAAACGTTGGCGTCGTGGCTCCAAATGTTGGCGGCGTGGCTCAAAATGTTGGCGACATGGCTCGAAATGTTGGCGGCATGGCTCGAAATGTTGCCGGCTTTTCTCGAAATGTTGGCGGCATGACTCGAAATGTTGGCGGCATGGCTAGAAATGTTGGCGGCATTGCTCGAAATGTTGGCGGCATGGCTCAAAATGTTGGCGGCATGGCTCGAAGTGGCGGCATGACTCGAAATGTTGGCGGCATGGCTCGAAGTGTTGGCGGCATAGCTCGAAATTTGGCGGCATGGCTCGAAATGTTGGCGGCATGGCTCGAAATGATTGCGGCATGGCTCGACATATTGGCGGCATGGCTCGAAATGTTGGCGGCATGATTAGAAATGTTGACGGCATGGCTCGAAATAATGGCGGCATGGCTCAAAATGTTGGCGACATGGCTCGAAATGTTGGCGGCATGGCTCAAAATGTTGGCGGCACGGCTCGAAATGTTGGCGGCATGGCTCGAAATGTTGGCGGCATAGCTCGAAATGTTGGCGGCATGGCTCGAAATGTTGGCGGCATGGCTCAAAATGTTGGCAGCGTGGCTCGAAATGTTGGCGGCATGGCTCGAAATATTGGCGGCATGGCTCGAAATGTTGGCGGCATGGTTCGAAATGTTGGCGGCATGGCTCGAAATGTGGGCGGCATGGCTCGAAATGTTGGCGGCATAGCTCGAAATGTTTTCGGCATGACTCGAAATGTTGGCGGCATGGCTCGAAATGTTCGCGGCATGGCTCGAAATGTTGGCGGCATGGCTCAAAGTGTTGGCGACATGGCTCGGAATGTTGGCGGCATGGCTCGAACTGTTGGCGGCATGGTTCGAAATGTTGGCGGCGTGGCTCGAAATGTTGGCGGCATTGCTAGAAATGTTGGCGGCATGGCTCGAAATGTTGGCGGCATGGCTCGAAATGTTGGCGGCATGGCTCGAAATGTTACGGCGTGGCTCGAAATATTGGCGGCATGGCTCGAAATGTTGGCGGCATGGCTCGAAATGTTAGCGGCATGGCTCGAAATGTTGGCGGCATAGCTCGAAATGTTTGCGGCATGGCTCGAAATGTTGACGGCATGGCTCGAAATGTTGGCGGCATAGCTCGAAATGTTTGCGGCATGGCTCGAAATGTTGGCGGCATGGCTCGAAATGTTTGCGGCATTGTTCGAAATGTTGGCGGCATGGCTCAAAATGTTGGCGGCATGGCTCGAAATGTTGGCGGCATGGCTCGAAATGGTGGCGGCAAGGTTCGAAATGTTAGAGGCATTACTCTAAATGTTGGCGGCATGGCTCGAAATGTTGGCGGCATGGCTCGAAATGTTGGCGGCATGGCTCGAAATGTTGACGGCGTGGCTCGAAATGTTGGCGGCCTGGCTCGAAATGTTGGCGGCATGGCTCGAAATGTTGGCGGCATTGCTGGAAGTGTTGGCCGCATGCCTCGAAATGTTGGCGGCATGGCTCGGAATGTTGGGGGCATGGCTCGAAATATTGGCGGCATGGCTCGAAATGTTGGCGGCATGACTCGAAATGTTGGCGGAATGGCTCGAAATGATGGCGGCATGGCTCAAAATGTTGGCGGATGGCTCGAAATGTTGGCGGCATGGCTCAAAATGTTGGCGGCACGGCTCGAAATGTTGGCGGCATGGCTCGAAATGTTGGCGGCATAGCTCGAAATGTTGGCGGCATGGCTCGAAATGTTGGCGGCATGGCTCGAAATGTTGGCGGCATGGCTGGAAATGTTGGCGGCATGGCTCGAAATGTTGGCGGCATTGCTCGAAATGTTGGCGGATGGCTCGAAATGTTGGCGGCATGGCTCAAAATGTTGGCGGCACGGCTCTTAATGTTGGCGGCATGGCTCGAAATGTTGGCGGCATGGCTCAAAATGTTGGCGGCATGGCTCGAAATGTTGGCGGGATGGCTCAAAACGTTGGCGGCGTGACTCCAAATGTTGGCGGCGTGGCTCAAAATGTTGGCGACATGGCTCGAAATGTTGGCGGCATGGCTCGAAATGTTGCCGGCTTTTCTCGAAATGTTGGCGGCATGACTCGAAATGTTGGCGGCATGGCTAGAAATGTTGGCGGCATTGCTCGAAATGTTGGCGGCATGGCTCAAAATGTTGGCGGCATGGCTCGAAGTGGCGGCATGACTCGAAATGTTGGCGGCATGGCTCGAAGTGTTGGCGGCATAGCTCGAAATTTGGCGGCATGGCTCGAAATGTTGGCGGCATGGCTCGAAATGATTGCGGCATGGCTCGACATATTGGCGGCATGGCTCGAAATGTTGGCGGCATGATTAGAAATGTTGACGGCATGGCTCGAAATGATGGCGGCATGGCTCAAAATGTTGGCGACATGGCTCGAAATGTTGGCGGCATGGCTCAAAATGTTGGAGGCACGGCTCGAAATGTTGGCGGCATGGCTCGAAATGTTGGCGGCATAGCTCGAAATGTTGGCGGCATGGCTCGAAATGTTGGCGGCATGGCTCAAAATGTTGGCAGCGTGGCTCGAAATGTTGGCGGCATGGCTCGAAATATTGGCGGCATGGCTCGAAATGTTGGCGGCATGGTTCGAAATGTTGGCGGCATGGCTCGAAATGTGGGCGGCATGGCTCGAAATGTTGGCGGCATAGCTCGAAATGTTTTCGGCATGACTCGAAATGTTGGCGGCATGGCTCGAAATGTTCGCGGCATGGCTCGAAATGTTGGCGGCATGGCTCGAAATGTTGGCGGCATTGCTTAAAGTGTTGGCCGCATGCCTCGAAATGTTGGCGGCATGGCTCGGAATGTTGGGGGCATGGCTCGAAATATTGGCGGCATGGCTCGAAATGTTGGCGGCATGACTCGAAATGTTGGCGGCATGGCTCGAAATGTTGGCGGCATGGCTCGAAATGATGGCGGCATGGCTCAAAATGTTGGCGGATGGCTCGAAATGTTGGCGGCATGGCTCAAAATGTTGGCGGCACGGCTCTTAATGTTGGCGGCATGGCTCGAAATGTTGGCGGCATAGCTCGAAATGTTGGCGGCATGGCTCGAAATGTTGGCGGCATGGCTCGAAATGTTGGCGACATGGTTCGAAATGTTGGCGGCATGGCTCGAAGTGTTGACGGCATGGCTAGAAATGTTGGCAGCATGGCTAGAAATGTTGGCGGCATGGTTCGAAATGTTGGCGGCATGGCTCGAAATGTTGGCGGGATGGCTCAAAACGTTGGCGGCGTGGCTCCAAATGTTGGTGGCGTGGCTCAAAATGTTGGCGACATGGCTCGAAATGTTGGCGGCATGGCTCGAAATGTTGCCGGCTTTTCTCGAAATGTTGGCGGCATGACTCGAAATGTTGGCGGCATGGCTAGAAATGTTGGCGGCATTGCTCGAAATGTTGGCGGCATGGCTCAAAATGTTGGCGGCATGGCTCGAAGTGGCGGCATGACTCGAAATGTTGGCGGCATGGCTCGAAGTGTTGGCGGCATAGCTCGAAATTTGGCGGCATGGCTCGAAATGTTGGCGGCATGGCTCGAAATGATTGCGGCATGGCTCGACATATTGGCGGCATGGCTCGAAATGTTGGCGGCATGATTAGAAATGTTGACGGCATGGCTCGAAATGATGGCGGCATGGCTCAAAATGTTGGCGACATGGCTCGAAATGTTGGCGGCATGGCTCAAAATGTTGGCGGCACGGCTCGAAATGTTGGCGGCATGGCTCGAAATGTTGGCGGCATAGCTCGAAATGTTGGCGGCATGGCTCGAAATGTTGGCGGCATGGCTCAAAATGTTGGCAGCGTGGCTCGAAATGTTGGCGGCATGGCTCGAAATATTGGCGGCATGGCTCGAAATGTTGGCGGCATGGTTCGAAATGTTGGCGGCATGGCTCGAAATGTGGGCGGCATGGCTCGAAATGTTGGCGGCATAGCTCGAAATGTTTTCGGCATGACTCGAAATGTTGGCGGCATGGCTCGAAATGTTCGCGGCATGGCTCGAAATGTTGGCGGCATGGCTCAAAGTGTTGGCGACATGGCTCGGAATGTTGGCGGCATGGCTCGAACTGTTGGCGGCATGGTTCGAAATGTTGGCGGCGTGGCTCGAAATGTTGGCGGCATTGCTAGAAATGTTGGCGGCATGGCTCGAAATGTTGGCGGCATGGCTCGAAATGTTGGCGGCATGGCTCGAAATGTTACGGCGTGGCTCGAAATATTGGCGGCATGTCTCGAAATGTTGGCGGCATGGCTCGAAATGTTAGCGGCATGGCTCGAAATGTTGGCGGCATAGCTCGAAATGTTTGCGGCATGGCTCGAAATGTTGACGGCATGGCTCGAAATGTTGGCGGCATAGCTCGAAATGTTTGCGGCATGGCTCGAAATGTTGGCGGCATGGCTCGAAATGTTTGCGGCATTGTTCGAAATGTTGGCGGCATGGCTCAAAATGTTGGCGGCATGGCTCGAAATGTTGGCGGCATGGCTCGAAATGGTGGCGGCAAGGTTCGAAATGTTAGAGGCATTACTCTAAATGTTGGCGGCATGGCTCGAAATGTTGGCGGCATGGCTCGAAATGTTGGCGGCATGGCTCGAAATGTTGACGGCGTGGCTCGAAATGTTGGCGGCCTGGCTCGAAATGTTGGCGGCATGGCTCGAAATGTTGGCGGCATTGCTGGAAGTGTTGGCCGCATGCCTCGAAATGTTGGCGGCATGGCTCGGAATGTTGGGGGCATGGCTCGAAATATTGGCGGCATGGCTCGAAATGTTGGCGGCATGACTCGAAATGTTGGCGGCATGGCTCGAAATGATGGCGACATGGCTCAAAATGTTGGCGGATGGCTCGAAATGTTGGCGGCATGGCTCAAAATGTGGCGGCACGGCTCGAAATGTTGGCGGCATGGCTCGAAATGTTGGCGGCATAGCTCGAAATGTTGGCGGCATGGCTCGAAATGTTGGCGGCATGGCTCGAAATGTTGGCGGCATGGCTGGAAATGTTGGCGGCATGGCTCGAAATGTTGGCGGCATTGCTCGAAATGTTGGCGGCATGGCTCGAAAAGTTGGCGGCATGACTCGAAGTGTTGGCGGCATGGCTCGAGGTGTTAGCGGAATGGTTCGAAATGTTGGCGGCATGGCTCAAAATGTTGGCGGCATGGCTTGAAATGTTGGCGGCATGGCTCGAAGCGTTGGCGGCATAGCTAGAAATGTTGGCGGCATGGCTCGAAATGTTGGCGGCATGGCTCGAAATGTTGGCGGCATGGCTCGAAATGTTGGCGGCATTGCTCGAAATGTTGGCGGCATGGCTCGAAATGTTGTCGGCATAGCTCGAAATGTTGGCGGCATAGCTCGAAATGCTGGCTGCATGGCTCGAAATGTTGGCGGCATGGCTCGAAATGTTGGCGGCATAGCTCGAAATGTTGGCGGCATAGCTCGAAATGCTGGCGGCATGGCTCGAAATGTTGGCGGCATTGCTAGAAATGTTGGCGGCATGGCTCGAAATGCTGGCGGCATGGCTCGAAATGTTGGCGGCATTGCTAGAAATGTTGGCGGCATGGCTCGAAATGTTGGCGGCATAGCTCGAAATGTTGGCGGGGTGGCTCGAAATGTTGGCGGCATGGCTCGAAATATTGGCGGCATGGCTCGAAATGTTGGCGGCATGGTTCGAAATGTTGGCGGCATGGCTCGAAATGTTGCGGCGTCGCTCAAAATATTGGCGGCATGGCTCGAAATGTTGGCGGCATGGCTCGAAATGTTGGCGGCATGGCTCGAAATGTTGGCGGCGTGGCTCGAAATGTTGGCGGCATGGCTCGAAATGTTGGCGGCATGGCTCGAAATGTTGGCGGCATGGCTCGAAATGTTGGCGGCAGGGCTCGAAATGTTGGCGGCGTGGCTAGAAATGTTGGCGGCATTGCTAGAAATGTTGGCGGCCTGGCTCGAAATGTTGGCGGCATGGCTTGAAATGTTGGCGGCATGGCTCGAAATGTTGCGGCGTCGCTCGAAATATTGGCGGCATGGCTCGAAATGTTGGCGGCATGGCTCGATGTGTTGGCGGCGTGGCTCGAAATGTTGGCGGCATGGCTCGAAATATTTGCGGCATGGCTCAAAATGTTGGCGGCATGGTTCGAAATGTTGGCGGCATGGCTCGAAATGTGGGCGGCATGGCTCGAAATGTTGGCGGCATAGCTCGAAATGTTTGCGGCATGGCTCGAAATGTTGGCGGCATGGCTCGAAATGTTGGCGGCATGGTTCGAAATGTTGGTGGCATGGCTCGAAATGTGGGCGGCATGGCTCGAAATGTTGGCGGCGTGGCTCGAAATGTTGGCGGCATGGCTCAAAATGTTGGCGGCATATCTCGAAATGTTGGCGGCATGGCTCGAAATGTTGGCGGCAGGGCTCGAAATGTTGGCGGCATGGCTCGAAATGTGGGCGGCATTACTCGAAGTGTTGACGGCATGGCTAGAAATGTTGGCGGCATTGCTAGAAATGTTGCGGCGTCGCTCAAAATATTGGCGGCATGGCCCGAAATGTTGGCGGCATGGCTCGAAATGTTGGCGGCATGGCTCGAAATGTTGGCGGCGTGGCTCGAAATGTTGGCGGCATGGCTCGAAATGTTGGCGGCATGGCTCGAAATGTTGGCGGCATGGCTCGAAATGTTGGCGGCAGGGCTCGAAATGTTGGCGGCGTGGCTCGAAATGTTGGCGGCATGGCTTGAAATGTTGGCGGCATGGCTCGAAATGTTGCGGCGTCGCTCGAAATATTGGCGGCATGGCTCGAAATGTTGGCGGCATGGCTTGAAATGTTGGCGGCATGGCTCGAAATGTTGCGGCGTCGCTCGAAATATTGGCGGCATGGCTCGAAATGTTGGCGGCATTGCTAGAAATGTTGGCGGCATGGCTCGAAATGTTGGCGGCATGGCTTGAAATGTTGGCGGCATGGCTCGAAATGTTGCGGCGTCGCTCGAAATATTGGCGGCATGGCTCGAAATGTTGGCGGCATGGCTCGAAATGTTGGCGGCGTGGCTCGAAATGTTGGCGGCATGGCTCGAAATATTTGCGGCATGGCTCAAAATGTTGGCGGCATGGTTCGAAATGTTGGCGGCATTGCTCGAAATGTGGGCGGCATGGCTCGAAATGTTGGCGGCATAGCTCGAAATGTTTGCGGCATGGCTCGAAATGTTGGCGGCATGGCTCGAAATGTTGGCGGCATGGTTCGAAATGTTGGTGGCATGGCTCGAAATGTGGGCGGCATGGCTCGAAATGTTGGCGGCGTGGCTCGAAATGTTGGCGGCATGGCTCGAAATGTTGGCGGCATGGCTCAAAATGTTGGCGGCATGGCTCGAAATGTTGGCGGCAGGGCTCGAAATGTTGGCGGCATGGCTCGAAATGTGGGCGGCATGGCTCGAAGTGTTGACGGCATGGCTAGAAATGTTGGCGGCATGGCTAGAAATGTTGGCGGCATGGTTCGAAATGTTGGCGGCATGGCTCGAAATGTTGCGGCGTCGCTCGAAATATTGGCGGCATGGCTCGAAATGTTGGCGGCATGGCTCGAAATTTTGGCGGCGTGGCTCGAAATGTTGGCGGCATGGCTCGAAATATTTGCGGCATGGCTCAAAATGTTGGCGGCATGGTTCGAAATGTTGGCGGCATGGCTCGAAATGTGGGCGGCATGGCTCGAAATGTTGGCGGCATAGCTCGAAATGTTTGCGGCATGGCTCGAAATGTTGGCGGCATGGCTCGAAATGTTGGCGGCATGGTTCGAAATGTTGGTGGCATGGCTCGAAATGTGGGCGGCATGGCTCGAAGTGTTGACGGCATGGCTAGAAATGTTGGCGGCATGGCTAGAAATGTTGGCGGCATGGTTCGAAATGTTTGCGGCATGGCTCGAAATGTTGGCGGGATGGCTCAAAACGTTGGCGGCGTGGCTCCAAGTGTTGGCGGCGTGGCTCGAAATGTTGGCGACATGGCTCGAAATGTTGGCGGCATGGCTCGAAGTGTTGACGGCATGGCTAGAAATGTTGGCAGCATGGCTAGAAATGTTGGCGGCATGGTTCGAAATGCTGGCGGCATGGCTCGAAATGTTGGCGGCATTGCTAGAAATGTTGGTGGCATGACTCGAAACGTTGGCGGCATAGCTCGAAATGTTGGCGGCATATCTCGAAATGCTGGCGGCATTGCTCGAAATGTTGGCGGCATGGCTCAAAATGTTGGCGGCATGGCTCGAAGTGGCGGCATGACTCGAAATGTTGGCGGCATGGCTCGAAGTGTTGGCGGCATAGCTCGAAATTTGGCGGCATGGCTCGAAATGTTGGCGGCATGGCTCGAAATGTTTGCGGCATGGCTCGACATATTGGCGGCATGGCTCGAAATGTTGGCGGCATGATTCGAAATGTTGACGGCATGGCTCGAAATGATGGCGGCATGGCTCAAAATGTTGGCGACATGGCTCGAAATGTTGGCGGCATGGCTCAAAATGTTGGCGGCACGGCTCGAAATGTTGGCGGCATGGCTCGAAATGTTGGCGGCATAGCTCGAAATGTTGGCGGCATGGCTCGAAATGTTGGCGGCATGGCTCAAAATGTTGGCAGCGTGGCTCGAAATGTTGGCGGCATGGCTCGAAATATTGGCGGCATGGCTCGAAATGTTGGCGGCAAGGTTCGAAATGATGGCGGCATGGCTCGAAATGTGGGCGGCATGGCTCGAAATGTTGGCGGCATAGCTCGAAGTGTTTTCGGCATGACTCGAAATGTTGGCGGCATGGCTCGAAATGTTCGCGGCATGGCTCGAAATATTGGCGGCATGGCTCAAAGAGTTGGCGACATGGCTCGGAATGTTGGCGGCATGGCTCGAACTGTTGGCGGCATGGTTCGAAATGTTGGCGGCGTGGCTCGAAATGTTGGCGGCATGGCTCGAAATGTTGGCGGCATGGCTCGAAATGTTGGCGGCATGGCTCGAAATGTTGCGGCGTGGCTCGAAATATTGGCGGCATGGCTCGAAATGTTGGCGGCATGGCTCGAAATGTTGGCGGCATGGCTCGAAATGTTGGCAGCATGGCTAGAAATGTTGGCGGCATGGTTCGAAATGCTGGCGGCATGGCTCGAAATGTTGGCGGCATTGCTAGAAATGTTGGTGGCATGACTCGAAACGTTGGCGGCATAGCTCGAAATGTTGGCGGCATATCTCGAAATGCTGGCGGCAGTGCTCGAAATGTTGGCGGCATGGCTCAAAATGTTGGCGGCATGGCTCGAAGTGGCGGCATGACTCGAAATGTTGGCGGCATGGCTCGAAGTGTTGGCGGCATAGCTCGAAATTTGGCGGCATGGCTCGAAATGTTGGCGACATGGCTCGAAATGTTGGCGGCATGGCTCAAAATGTTTGCGGCATGGCTCGACATATTGGCGGCATGGCTCGAAATGTTGGCGGCATGATTCGAAATGTTGACGGCATGGCTCGAAATGATGGCGGCATGGCTCAAAATGTTGGCGACATGGCTCGAAATGTTGGCGGCATGGCTCAAAATGTTGGCGGCACGGCTCGAAATGTTGGCGGCATGGCTCGAAATGTTGGCGGCATAGCTCGAAATGTTGGCGGCATGGCTCGAAATGTTGGCGGCATGGCTCAAAATGTTGGCAGCGTGGCTCGAAATGTTGGCGGCATGGCTCGAAATATTGGCGGCATGGCTCGAAATGTTGGCGGCAAGGTTCGAAATGATGGCGGCATGGCTCGAAATGTGGGCGGCATGGCTCGAAATGTTGGCGGCATAGCTCGAAATGTTTTCGGCATGACTCGAAATGTTGGCGGCATGGCTCGAAATGTTCGCGGCATGGCTCGAAATATTGGCGGCATGGCTCAAAGAGTTGGCGACATGGCTCGGAATGTTGGCGGCATGGCTCGAACTGTTGGCGGCATGGTTCGAAATGTTGGCGGCGTGGCTCGAAATGTTGGCGGCATGGCTCGAAATGTTGGCGGCATGGCTCGAAATGTTGGCGGCATGGCTCGAAATGTTGCGGCGTGGCTCGAAATATTGGCGGCATGGCTCGAAATGTTGGCGGCATGGCTCGAAATGTTGGCGGCATGGCTCGAAATGTTGGCGGCATAGCTCGAAATGTTTGCGGCATGGCTCGAAATGTGGACGGCATGGCTCGAAATGTTGGCGGCATAGCTCGAAATGTTTGCGGCATGGCTCGAAATGTTGGCGGCATAGCTCGAAATGTTTGCGGCATTGTTCGAAATGTTGGCGGCATGGCTCACAATGTTGGCGGCATGGCTCGAAATGTTGGCGGCATGGCTCGGAATGTTGGCGGCATGGCTCGAAATATTGGCGGCATGGCTCGAAATGTTGGCGGCATGACTCGAAATGTTGGCGGCATGGCTCGAAATGATGGCGGCATGGCTCAAAATGTTGGCGGATGGCTCGAAATGTTGGCGGCATGGCTCAAAATGTTGGCGGCACGGCTCGAAATGTTGGCGGCATGGCTCGAAATGTTGGCGGCATAGCTCGAAATGTTGGCGGCATGGCTCGAAATGTTGGCGGCATGGCTCGAAATGTTGGCGGCATGGCTGGAAATGTTGGCGACATGGCTCGAAATGTTGGCGGCATTGCTCGAAATGTTGGCGGCATGGCTCGAAAAGTTGGCGGCATGACTCGAAGTGTTGGCGGCATGGCTCGAGGTGTTAGCGGAATGGTTCGAAATGTTGGCGGCATGGCTCAAAATGTTGGCGGCATGGCTTGAAATGTTGGCGGCATGGCTCGAAGCGTTGGCGGCATAGCTAGAAATGTTGGCGGCATGGCTCGAAATGTTGGCGGCATGGCTCGAAATGTTGGCGGCATGGTTCGAAATGTTGGCGGCATTGCTCGAAATGTTGGCGGCATGGCTCGAAATGTTGGCGGCATAGCTCGAAATGTTGGCGGCATAGCTCGAAATGCTGGCGGCATGGCTCGAAATGTTGGCGGCATGGCTCGAAATGTTGGCGGCATAGCTCGAAATGTTGGCGGCATAGCTCGAAATGCTGGCGGCATGGCTCGAAATGTTGGCGGCATTGCTAGAAATGTTGGCGGCATGGCTCGAAATGCTGGCGGCATGGCTCGAAATGTTGGCGGCATTGCTAGAAATGTTGGCGGCATGGCTCGAAATGTTGGTGGCATAGCTCGAAATGTTGGCGGCGTGGCTTGAAATGTTGGCGGCATGGCTCGAAATATTGGCGGCATGGCTCGAAATGTTGGCGGCATGGTTCGAAATGTTGGCGGCATGGCTCGAAATGTTGCGGCGTCGCTCAAAATATTGGCGGCATGGCTCGAAATGTTGGCGGCATGGCTCGAAATGTTGGCGGCATGGCTCGAAATGTTGGCGGCGTGGCTCGAAATGTTGGCGGCATGGCTCGAAATGTTGGCGGCATGGCTCGAAATGTTGGCGGCATGGCTCGAAATGTTGGCGACAGGGCTCGAAATGTTGGCGGCGTGGCTCGAAATGTTGGCGGCATTGCTAGAAATGTTGGCGGCATGGCTCGAAATGTTGGCGGCATGGCTTGAAATGTTGGCGGCATGGCTCGAAATGTTGCGGCGTCGCTCGAAATATTGGCGGCATGGCCCGAAATGTTGGCGGCATGGCTCGAAATGTTGGCGGCATGGCTCGAAATGTTGGCGGCATAGCTCGAAATGTTTGCGGCATGGCTCGAAATGTGGACGGCATGGCTCGAAATGTTGGCGGCATAGCTCGAAATGTTTGCGGCATGGCTCGAAATGTTGGCGGCATGGCTCGAAATGTTTGCGGCATTGTTCGAAATGTTGGCGGCATGGCTCACAATGTTGGCGGCATGGCTCGAAATGTTGGCGGCATGGCTCGGAATGTTGGCGGCATGGCTCGAAATATTGGCGGCATGGCTCGAAATGTTGGCGGCATGACTCGAAATGTTGGCGGCATGGCTCGAAATGATGGCGGCATGGCTCAAAATGTTGGCGGATGGCTCGAAATGTTGGCGGCATGGCTCAAAATGTTGGCGGCACGGCTCGAAATGTTGGCGGCATGGCTCGAAATGTTGGCGGCATAGCTCGAAATGTTGGCGGCATGGCTCGAAATGTTGGCGGCATGGCTCGAAATGTTGGCGGCATGGCTGGAAATGTTGGCGACATGGCTCGAAATGTTGGCGGCATTGCTCGAAATGTTGGCGGCATGGCTCGAAAAGTTGGCGGCATGACTCGAAGTGTTGGCGGCATGGCTCGAGGTGTTAGCGGAATGGTTCGAAATGTTGGCGGCATGGCTCAAAATGTTGGCGGCATGGCTTGAAATGTTGGCGGCATGGCTCGAAGCGTTGGCGGCATAGCTAGAAATGTTGGCGGCATGGCTCGAAATGTTGGCGGCATGGCTCGAAATGTTGGCGGCATGGTTCGAAATGTTGGCGGCATTGCTCGAAATGTTGGCGGCATGGCTCGAAATGTTGGCGGCATAGCTCGAAATGTTGGCGGCATAGCTCGAAATGCTGGCGGCATGGCTCGAAATGTTGGCGGCATGGCTCGAAATGTTGGCGGCATAGCTCGAAATGTTGGCGGCATAGCTCGAAATGCTGGCGGCATGGCTCGAAATGTTGGCGGCATTGCTAGAAATGTTGGCGGCATGGCTCGAAATGCTGGCGGCATGGCTCGAAATGTTGGCGCATTGCTAGAAATGTTGGCGGCATGGCTCGAAATGTTGGTGGCATAGCTCGAAATGTTGGCGGCGTGGCTTGAAATGTTGGCGGCATGGCTCGAAATATTGGCGGCATGGCTCGAAATGTTGGCGGCATGGTTCGAAATGTTGGCGGCATGGCTCGAAATGTTGCGGCGTCGCTCAAAATATTGGCGGCATGGCTCGAAATGTTGGCGGCATGGCTCGAAATGTTGGCGGCATGGCTCGAAATGTTGGCGGCGTGGCTCGAAATGTTGGCGGCATGGCTCGAAATGTTGGCGGCATGGCTCGAAATGTTGGCGGCATGGCTCGAAATGTTGGCGGCAGGGCTCGAAATGTTGGCGGCGTGGCTCGAAATGTTGGCGGCATTGTTAGAAATGTTGGCGGCATGGCTCGAAATGTTGGCGGCATGGCTTGAAATGTTGGCGGCATGGCTCGAAATGTTGCGGCGTCGCTCGAAATATTGGCGGCATGGCCCGAAATGTTGGCGGCATGGCTCGAAATGTTGGCGGCGCGGCTCGAAATGTTGGCGGCATGGCTCGAAATATTTGCGGCATGGCTCAAAATGTTGGCGGCATGGTTCGAAATGTTGGCGGCATGGCTCGAAATGTGGGCGGCATGGCTCGAAATGTTGGCGGCATAGCTCGAAATGTTTGCGGTATGGCTCGAAATGTTGGCGTCATGGCTCGAAATGTTGGCGGCATGGTTCGAAATGTTGGTGGCATGGCTCGAAATGTGGGCGGCATGGCTCGAAGTGTTGACGGCATGGCTAGAAATGTTGGCGGCATGGCTAGAAATGTTGGCGGCATGGTTCGAAATGTTGGCGGCATGGCTCGAAATGTTGGCGGGATGGCTCAAAACGTTGGCGGCGTGGCTCCAAGTGTTGGCGGCGTGGCTCGAAATGTTGGCGACATGGCTCGAAATGTTGGCGGCATGGATCGAAGTGTTGACGGCATGGCTAGAAATGTTGGCAGCATGGCTAGAAATGTTGGCGGCATGGTTCGAAATGCTGGCGGCATAGCTCGAAATGTTGGCGGCATTGCTAGAAATGTTGGTGGCATGGCTCGAAACGTTGGCGGCATAGCTCGAAATGTTGGCGGCATATCTCGAAATGCTGGCGGCTTGGCTCGAAATGTTGGCGGCATTGCTAGAAATGTTGGCGGCATGGCTCGAAATGTTGGCGGCATGGCTCAAAATGTTGGCAGCGTGGCTCGAAATGTTGGCGGCATGGCTCGAAATATTGGCGGCATGGCTCGAAATGTTGGCGGCATGGTTCGAAATGTTGGCGGCATGGCTCGAAATGTGGGCGGCATGGCTCGAAATGTTGGCGGCATAGCTCGAAATGTTTTCGGCATGACTCGAAATGTTGGCGGCATGGCTCGAAATGTTCGCGGCATGGCTCGAAATGTTGGCGGCATGGCTCAAAGTGTTGGCGACATGGCTCGGAATGTTGGCGGCATGGCTCGAACTGTTGGCGGCATGGTTCGAAATGTTGGCGGCGTATCTCGAAATGTTGGCGGCATTGCTAGAAATGTTGGCGGCATGGCTCGAAATGTTGGCGGCATGGCTCGAAATGTTGCGGCGTGGCTCGAAATATTGGCGGCATGGCTCGAAATGTTGGCGGCATGGCTCGAAATGTTGGCGGCATGGCTCGAAATGTTGGCGGCATGCTCGAAATGTTGGCGGCATAGCTCGAAATGTTTGCGGCATGGCTCGAAATGTTGACGGCATGGCTCGAAATGTTGGCGGCATAGCTCGAAATGTTTGCGGCATGGCTCGAAATGTTGGCGGCATGGCTCGAAATGTTTGCGGCATTGTTCGAAATGTTGGCGGCATGGCTCAAAATGTTGGCGGCATGGCTCGAAATGTTGGCGGCATGGCTCGAAATGATGGCGGCATGGTTCGAAATGTTAGAGGCATGGCTCGAAATGTTGGCGGCATGGCTCGAAATGTTGGCGGCATGGCTCGAAATGTTGGCGGCATGGCTCGAAATGTTGACGGCGTGGCTCGAAATGTTGGCGGCCTGGCTCGAAATGTTGGCGGCATGGCTCGAAATGTTGGCGGCATTGCTGGAAGTGTTGGCCGCATGCCTCGAAATGTTGGCGGCATGGCTCGGAATGTTGGCGGCATGGCTCGAAATATTGGCGGCATGGCTCGAAATGTTGGCGGCATGACTCGAAATGTTGGCGGCATGGCTCGAAATGATGGCATGGCTCAAAATGTTGGCGGATGGCTCGAAATGTTGGCGGCATGGCTCGAAATGTTTGCGGCATTGTTCGAAATGTTGGCGGCATGGCTCAAAATGTTGGCGGCATGGCTCGAAATGTTGGCGGCATGGCTCGAAATGTTGGCGGCATGGCTCGAAATGTTGGCGGCATGGCTCGAAATGTTGGCGGCATGGTTCGAAATGTTAGAGGCATGGCTCGAAATGTTGGCGGCATGGCTCGAAATGTTGGCGGCATGGCTCGAAATGTTGGCGGCATGGCTCGAAATGTTGACGGCGTGGCTCGAAATGTTGGCGGCCTGGCTCGAAATGTTGGCGGCATGGCTCGAAATGTTGGCGGCATTGCTGGAAGTGTTGGCCGCATGCCTCGAAATGTTGGCGGCATGGCTCGAAATGTTGGCGGCATTGCTGGAAGTGTTGGCCGCATGCCTCGGAATGTTGGCGGCATGGCTCGAAATATTGGCGGCATGGCTCGAAATGTTGGCGGCATGACTCGAAATGTTGGCGGCATGGCTCGAAATGATGGCATGGCTCAAAATGTTGGCGGATGGCTCGAAATGTTGGCGGCATGGTGTTACGTGTCAAAAGCATTTGATATTAATACTAGTGTTGAATGAGGGATCTAGTGAGAGTGACGCGATAAAAATTAATATCAGATTGGCTTTGTTCGTTGCTAGAGGGGATATAAAAACAACGTTGGTTTTGTTTGAGAGAAAATTTGTATATCAGCTTTTAAAAAAGGCAAGAGTTTTCGTGGGGTGTAAATGACAATCTCGCATTTATTCTGGTTTGGTGATAGTAAAGAATTGGTTTACTAGCCAGCCGTTCCTGTAAAGGAGTTCATTAAGCAGATGTCATTTTTCCAATGAATATTTATATTCAAGCTGTAAAGCGATCTGGGAAACACGAATACAACGATTGCGAAGTTTATTGCCTGTGAACAGGGTATGTAGTTTAATATGGAATTTGCCTTTTGTTACCTGGAAATTCGATTTATAGCAACAACTATTAGGCGGACAGTATTGGAAAGCTAATCTACCGCAGTATTGAGGGTCGAGGTATAGCAAATGACAGCCGAGGTTGGAACCTGTCAAGCTGACATGTGTTAGGAGTAACGGGACGTATTAAATGTCTGCGAGTACATCGGCACAAAGATAAGTGTGGTAGCTAGAATCTGATGATATTTTTGCATATAAAAACTGTGTAACCATTAGACTTACGAGCGTTTTAAGTTAAACTATTTGGGGTACCCTGCGTGAGGTAGTAATAGTAAAGATGCTAATTGTCTGATCGATGGTAGTAATGTTCGAGTATTAATAAAACCAGCTACAAGTATTGCTTTCTTTCATTTTGATAGGGAGTTCAATAATTGTATTGTTATTAGTTGATAGAAAGTGAAGTTACAAGTTTCTTGGCTTATATCAGTATATTTGAGTTTAACTTGTTGGCGCCATTTATAACATCATAAACTAGAATCCGCGACGTCTTCACTGATGCTAGAGACGGGCCTCAAATATACTTTTATAGTGATCGATTGTTAACTAAGAGATATAGCGATGACCTAAAGGTAGGTAAAGGAATTGATAGATAAATATAGCTAACAAGTTTGGCGCCCAACGTGGGGCTTTAATAAGATTTTTGAAGAGCTAACGGGGGCTTTAACAAGATTGGAACATATACCTTTAGGTCGTACTATAATAGAAAGGAGCAATACTGACAATAGTTATACATAACTTTCTGTACTCGTTTATGTAAGTGGAAAAATATCGTCAGAACGTGACAAACCAAAGAATTACTTTGAGAATAATACATAAAACGGTATACTTGTGGTAAAAAGGGTTTTACTTTGAGGAATCAGAATGGATGTTGATAGGTTATTGGTAGACGAGATAGATTATGAATTACGAATACGGGGAGTTGTTTGTAAGGGAAATATGCCGGAAAAGCGTAAATTGCTTAGGGCGCGTATTAGGTTAGAGAAGACGGGAAATGCTTCGTTCCCGGAAGTAGAATTGAATAACGTAGAAGAATTGGATATATGCAGTAGGAAGCTTGACATTCTTGTGGAAGAGATACTAGCTTCTGAGTCATTTGTTAGGGGTGGTAATGATTATAAACGTATTCAGACCCGCTTGGTACATATTTCAAATCGACTAGAACGGTTAGTTTTTGAGGGGTCTTCAGCAGATGATAAAGATGAGCTATATAATAGGTGTTTAGGGGCTATGGACGATCTCGAGTCCAGATTGACATCTGAAAATGAACCTGTAGTTCCTTCTAGTTCACAAACAGTTAACTTGATGGACCTTGACGATGAGCCATTACAAGCCAATCAATCACCAAACCATTTTAATTATTCAAATGTAATTGATAGTCAACAGTTTCAAACGTTACCGACACCTATTGGTTTTAACAGCACTAAAGTCATTGATGCTACTCCACGTTATAACAATTACCTTCCGATAAATAAATGGAACCTTCGTTTCGATGGTCAATCGGGATTGTCTAGTTTCCTAGAGCGTATTGAAGAATTGCGAATGGCGCGTGGGGTTACTAAGGAACAACTTTTTACTTCGGCTGTTGAATTTTTCACCGATTATGCTTTGATTTGGTATCGATCGGTTAAAAATACTTTGTATAATTGGGACCAGTTAGTTAATGCGTTACGTTCAGCTTTTCTTCCATGTGATTATGAAGCTTGCTTATGGGATGAAATACGCAATCGTACTCAGGGGGCCGATGAACCCGTGACCGTATTTGTGTCGATAATGGAAAACTTATTCCATCGGTTACCAT
This sequence comes from Agriotes lineatus, assembly GCA_940337035.1. Lineage (NCBI taxonomy): Eukaryota > Metazoa > Arthropoda > Insecta > Coleoptera > Elateridae > Agriotes > Agriotes lineatus. Next base: position 106,206 of record CALNHX010003311.1, on the reverse strand, counting down.
CGATGCCTTCTGAAACAAAGCGCCTTAATCTAATACGTAGGAATTTATTACCACATTTCCAAACCCAACTGGCTTTAGAGAACATAGTTTCCTTTTCACAATTACTTCGAGTGTGTAAAGCTGTTGAAGATGCACATGTGCGTGCACAACGGTTCCGTGGACCTCCCACTCAGGGAAATCGAATGTTAGAACCCGATCTAGCCTATCAAAAGTCGAAATGTAATGCTAGGATTCATACAGTGAATGTATCCTCAAATGAGGGTTACGTTCAAACTCGTAGTAATAACCCACCGAACGTAATCAATTCAACCAAGCCTTCTGATTTGAGATGTTGGAAATGTGATAAACCGAATCATTTTGCGCGTAACTGTTCAGCAAATAGTAAACAATATTGCTATGGTTGTGGACGACCTGATTTTACTGTCCGTACATGCCCTTCATGTTCGGGAAATGGGGGTCGACGCCGCTAGACGACCGAATAGCGCGGTGTCGAAAAAATTCTTCGGTCAATGTTGTAAATAATTCGGATTTTAGTTCTAAAGCTGTTTTAGATTATATTTTAAGTCACGCAGGTCCTGATGAGAGACCGTATCTTAAAGTTTCAATTTTTGGTAATGAGATTCTTGGATTGTTAGATTCGGGTGCTTCGCATACTGTTGTTGGTAGAAAGGGATGGGAGCTGTTGAAAGGTTATTGTAGGCTTACACCAAGTAAAGATAGGACATGTAATGTTGCTGACGGTGCAGAATGTCAAATATTAGGTATAGTTACAGTACCACTTATGCTTCGCGATAGAGTTTGTACTTGTGAGTTATTAGTTGTGCCTTCCGTACCCCATACCTTGATTTTGGGATGCGATTTTTTGCGTAGAATGGGTATTGTAACCGATCTTAGAATTAACGAATGGACCTTCTCGAAAAATCACTTGATCCCGGAAGTTAATGCAATACAGGCTGTAGAACATTTATCTGAAGTTCAGCGAGAACAATTAGATTGTTTTGTCAAAAAAGTTTTTAGTAAAATGGGAAATAAGTTAGGATGCACTCATCTTGTTGAACATGAGATTAAAACCACATCGTCGCCTATTAAGCAGCGATATTATCCTATTTCTCCTGCTCTGCAGAAACAGGTAGATCTTGAGTTAAAGAAAATGTTGGATGAGGGAGTGGTAGAACCTTCGACTTCTGCTTGGTCATCTCCGATAGTAATGATTAAAAAGAAAGATGGTAGTTATCGGTTCTGTGTTGATTATCGCCAACTTAATAAAGTCAGTCAACCTGATGCTTATCCTATTCCATATGTATCAAGTACTTTGGATAAACTTCGTGACGCACATTATCTTACGACTCTTGATATTAAATCCGCATATTGGCAGATACCTGTGGCTGTTTCTTCACGCCCTTTAACAGCGTTTACTGTGCCTAATAGGGGGTTATTTCAATTTCGCCGCCTACCGTTTGGTTTGCATACGGCGCCGGCAACGTGGCAACGCCTAATTGATAGGGTTATTGGTGCTGATTTGGAACCATATGTCTTTACGTATCTTGACGATATTGTAATTTGTACGCCAACTTTCGAAAAACATCTTTCTACTCTTCGTGAGGTTGTGTCTCGGTTATTAGCTGCTGGTCTTACTTTAAGCCAAAATAAATGTCATTTTTGTAAGCCAGAACTTAAGTATCTCGGTTATGTAGTGAATTCACGCGGTTTATTAGTAGACCCAGAAAAAGTAGATGCAATTAATCGTATTCCTACTCCTGTGTCAGTGAAGGAAGTACGTCGTGTAATTGGTATGGCGTCATGGTATCGTCGCTTTGTTCCGAATTTTTCTTCACTTATCGGACCTCTTACATCCTTGCTCCGCAAGAATGCGAAATTTTTCTGGGATAGTAATTGTGAACGAGCCTTCAGTGATATTAAAGAACATTTGATATCTGCTCCGATATTAGCTTGCCCTGATTTTTCTGTACCCTTTGTTATTCAAACGGATGCTTCTGGTTATGGTATTGGTGCCGTACTTACTCAACATCAAGCTGATGGAGAGAAAGTTATATGTTACATTAGTCGGTCGCTTACTAGAAACGAACGAAATTTTAGCACAACAGAGCGTGAATGCCTCGCTGTCCTTTTTGCTATTGAAAAACTTAGACCATATATTGAGGGAACTAAGTTCACGGTAGTAACTGATCATTATAGCTTAAAATGGCTTAATAGTATTAAAGACCCTGTTGGTCGTATCGCTCGATGGGCAGTTCGCCTTCAACAATATGATTTTGACATTATTCATCGAAAAGGTAAAGAACATGTTGTGCCTGACACTTTGTCTCGTGCTGTTCCTGTTATTGATGCTATTAACGTTCAGTTTGGTCCTGCTGGTAATCCATGGTATCATCGTATGTGTCGATTTGTTATTAACAATCCTCGAAAATTTCCCCATTGGAGAGTTAGTGACGGTCAATTGTATAAATATGTTCGAACCGATTATCCAGACTTGGCAGATGATGAAGATCATTGGAAACTGGTTGTTCCAAAGACTCAACGCCAAGAAGTTATCAAACAAAATCACGATATTCCGACCGCTGGTCATACGGGTGTTAATAAAACTTTTCATGGTATTGCACAAAGATACTACTGGCCTAAACTACGTTATGATGTGGCTGCTTATGTTCGCCGTTGCGAAACGTGTCAACGAATTAAACCAGAACAGAGAGCCCCTGCAGGGTATATGGGTGGACATTCATTAATTTCGAAGCCTTGGGAACTAATCTGTTGTGATATTGTAGGTCCTTTACCTCGTTCAGTACGAGGGTACGCGTATATATTCGTAGTGGCTGATTGTTTTAGTAAGTTTCCATTAGTGTTTCCGCTCCGTACAGCATCAGCTAAGGTTATCTCACGTATTGTTGAGGAAGACGTATTTTTGATGTTTGGGGTTCCCAAGCGAATCATATGTGATAATGGCGTTCAGTTTCGCAGTCATGAGTTTCAAACTTTAAATCAGAAGTATGGCTGTAAGATTTCGTTTACTGCCAATTATCATCCTCAAAGCTAATCCTACGGAACGTATAAACAGAGTGCTGAAAACTACGTTGACAGCTTACGTATCAGACCGTCATCGAGACTGGGATAAATATTTGTCTCACGTAGTTTGTGCTATACGTACCTCAGTTCATGAAGTTACGGGAAAAACTCCATATTTCATTAATTTTGGCAGAGAAATCATATTAAATCACGAACCGGTAGTTGGTGATGGAAATCCGGAAATTCAATTTAATCGGGATAGAGATTTAGATAATCGTTCTACAGTACTCAAGCAACTGTATGCTGATGTTAAACGTCGTTTGGATAAGGCTTATCAAAAGTCAAAAACTCGCTATGACTTTCGTCGACGACCTTTCGAGTTCGTTCCGGATCAAGCAGTGTTGCGTAGACACTATGTGTTATCGGATGCTGCTCGTCAGTTTACTTCCAAGCTTGCTGTAAAATTTATAGGACCGTTTATTATTAATCGAAAGTTTTCACGATGGGTTTATGAACTCAAAGATCCTGACGGAAAAATATTAGAGGGGACTTGGCATGCCAAGGATTTGAAACCTTATGATAACTCTGAGATGAATTAATGATGTGTGATGTGCATAGGGTGGTTGGAAGGGCACAGTAGGGTAGGTCACTCTTTGGGGAACTTTAATATCTTGTTCTTTCCCCATTTTAAGGTATATGGTGGTTGGAAGGGCACAGTCGGGAAGGACACTATTTGGGAAACTTTAATATCTTGTTCTTTTCCCTCTTTTGGGTATAACGTATAAGGAGTTCCCTGTTGGGAAATGTTAATGGATGGTTTTCTTTTTGATTGTATTGGAAGAGCGTTACGTTATCCTGTTTTTCCTAAGGAGACATAAGGGTAACGAGATTAATCGTTAAAGAAGTACAACTTCTTCGTTTCTTTTAGGTATCCCTTGGGGTTTGGGGATATAGGGTGTTTCCCTACAATACAAAATTTTTAAGATGACCAGTCCTTCATTCTTCGCCTTCTTTTCTTCTTAAAGCCTTGTCTATATTTCTCTCTTGTAATGTAGTGAATGTCGATTTTGTTTTGAATGAACTGTTTACTTAGATGAATGACAATTTGTTTTCTTTTATTTCTCTTTGATCTGGCGCGGATGAAATCTCTGGGGATGAGTGATTGTTGGATGTGAGATGAAGATTGGTGGGGATTTTCTTCAGGCCGTTCGGGGCGCTGAAGGATCCCTCCGTCGGAGCGTATGAGAGTTGTGTGGATGTTGGCTTCTGCCTATCACTTTTCTAGTTTCTTTAACTCTCTTTCACTGGGGTTGCTTTCTCCCCAGGGTTGTCAAAAGAAAGATCCTGGTTATTCTTCGTTTTGGCTTAACTATTTTCGGTCTGACAGTACCTGAAACTGTGTGGAGGTGTGCTTCCGCCTCGGGGGTTTATTGGAAGTTGTCAGGGGGGGTACGCTGTGGGGATTTGGAGTGATTTTGTGGGGTTCATGGGGGTGGAGCTTCTTCACGACAGGTTGTTACAGGGTTGTTCACCGGCGCAGCGTTTACATCCAGCAGCGACGAACAATCTTGATCCTTGTCGTGGGGTTGATCTGGTCCTGGGTTCCTCCTGGGGTCATCACCGTCTCTACAGTGTAGTTGCTTGTTTGTGGTGTGGGTATTGGTTTTTTTTTTTAGGTTAATTGTTAGAGACGTCTTATGACAGACGGTTTACTGACTCTCTAGCCTATATGTATGTATCCTTTTAGGATAAAGTTTTTATTTAGTTAAAAATTTCGTTGAAATTTTTCCGTTCTGGTAAGGGGGGAGTTTGTTACGTGTCAAAAGCATTTGATATTAATACTAGTGTTGAATGAGGAATCTAGTGAGAGTGACGCGATAAAATTAATATCAGATTGGCTTTGTTCGTTGCTAGAGGAGAGATAAAAACAACGTTGTTTGTTTGAGAAAAAATTTGTATATCAGCTTTTAAAAAAGGCAAGAGTTTTCGTGGGGTGTAAATGACAATCTCGCCATTTATTATGGTTTGGTGATAGTAAAGAATTGGGTTACTGGCCAGCCGTTCCTGTAAGGGAGATCATTAAGCGGATGTCATTTTTCCAATGAATATTTATATTCAAGCTATGAAGCGATCTGGGAAACACGAATACAACGATTGCGAAGTTTATTGCCTGTGAACAGGGTATGTAGTTTAATGTGGAATTTGCCTTTTGTTACCTGGAAATTCGATTTATAGCAACAACTATTAGGCGGAAAATCTTGGAAAGCTAATCTACCGCAGTATTGGGGGTCGATGTATAGCGAATGACAGCCGAGGTTGGAACCTGTCAAGCTGACATGTGATAGGAGTAACGGGACGTATTAAATGTCTGCGAGTATATCGGCACAAAGATAAGTGTTGTAGCTAGAATCTGATGATATTTTTGCATATAAAAACTGTGTAACCATTAAACTTACGAGCGGTTTAAGTTAAGCTATTTGGGGTACCCTGCGTGAGGTAGTAATATTAAAGATGCTAATTGTCTGATCGATGGTAGTAATGTTCGAGTAGTAATAAAACCAGCTACAAGTATTGCTTTCTTTCATTTTGATAGGGAGTTCAATAATCGTATTGTTATTAGTTGATAGAAAGTGAAGTTACAAGTTTCTTGGCTTATATCAGTATATTTGAGTTTAACTTGTTGGCGCCAATTATAACATCATAAACTAGAATCCGCGACGTCTTCACTGATGCTAGAGACGGGCCTCAAATATACTTTTATAGTGATCGATTGTTAACTAAGAGATATAGCGATGACCTAAAGGTAGGTAAAGGAATTTATAGATAAATATAGCTAACACAATGACGCTCAACGTTTGGGTGCTCAACTTCTTCACGTGCAAGGTCGTTTAGATCGCATTATAGCAGAGCCAGATTCCGCATCTAGGTTAGAGGCCCTGAAGGAGAGATGCAATTAAGTACTTGGTGCCTTGGAGGCGAAACTTCCACTTCACATAGAACCCCAAGGTCGTATCTATACGACTGTTGCGTGATTCGAGCTCGGATAGTTCAATAGCTTCCTCGCCTCATGAAACTAAAGGGGCTGGAAATAGCTTTGTCGCCACTACAACCCAGGAAAATGTCGCTTTACCGATTCACACGACTAGTAGCTCGGTTACATGGAGTCACCCTCTGCTTAGTTCGCAGTTTTCGGTTCCTCAGCCCATTCCTAGCAATTCCGCCATGCCGATTGGTATATATTTAGATTATCCGCCCTTTGCTCATGACATATATCGACGTTCTCATGCCGCTGCCGATGTCAACCACTCTGCGTCTTATAGACACTCTTCGTAAACGAATTACTTCGTCATTAACAAATGGCAGATCACCTTCGATGGAGGATCCGGCCTGACTAGCTTCTTGGAAGAAATAGAAGAGACTCGTATAGCTCGGAATGTGTCCAACGAACAACTCTTCGCTGCCGCAATAAAACTATTTACTGGTAACGCCCGGATTTGGTTTCGCTCAGTTCGAAGTGCCATCCGATCATGGGACGAATTGGTTATTGCTTTGAACGCCGCTTTTCTACCCTGTGACTATGAGATTAGTCTGTGGGATGAGATCCGTGGTAGGACTCAACCCGTGACGGTATATGTCGCCGAAATGGAGAACCTCTTCAGCCGCCTCTTCCGCTTACCTGCAGAGATAGAACATGTAGAATTAATTTGGAGAAATCTGCAACCATACTTACAAGCCCAATTGGATCTTCACTCCCCAACGAGTATTCTCCACCTTAGACAGCTAGGTAAATTTATTGAGGACGCTAAGGTGCGATCTTCAAAGTTCAAGAACCCTCCTCCACCTTATCAGGCCCTTGAACCCTACCTAGCTTATCATACGCCCCGATTTGGAGCAAGACTTGTGGAAGAAACAAGTTCCGCTCCTACTGTCGTCGCTGAAGAATAAGTCTTTGATGCCACAGCTACTCGAACTTATGGGACGTGCTGGAACTGTAGAAAACCTGACCATCGTATAACCCGGTGCACATCACTCCGCAAGTTAAAATGTTTCCGCTGCGGTAAAGCTGAAGTCATTATACGTACCTCCTTTTCCTGTTCGGGAAACTGAAACCGAAGGCGTTAAGCGGCCAATTCGCCAGCTACCATTTCTGAGGCCAACGTCAGTCACACGCCAGCCAAGATGACAGACCCTATCTTCGCGTAAAGACAAGGTAAAGAGGAAAACCGGGGCGACGGACTTCAGAATTCCATGAACGTTCAGGCCAATAGTGCGAGAAGTAATTCGCATTAATAAGCTAGGATATGGAATAACGGGAGAAATTTCTCCTGGTTTTGACGAATTTGAAGCAGCCGGTATCTATACGGAGGACGAGGAGAAAAACCTTTTCCAGAGAAGATATCAGCAGTGGTTGCTCAATCCAACTCCAGGGGCACTGGCCGGAAACTACCCGGCCTTCCTTGGTTGGAAGACACGAAAACGTAAGTGACTTAACAGCTATAACAACAAATAGGGATGACGAGTTCACAGAGAACATCGCCGAAGCAGTTGAGTTCATCAGCTGGAATTTAGAGGACAGGCAATCGGAAGCGATTGCGAACAGTGCTAAAACAGTTAGACGCTGAATCGCCAGAGGACTGCACACAATTGAATGCACCTCAAACCGTGAAAGTCGTATTCCCTAGTTTAGCATCAAAAGAAGTTCCTTTACCTTACCCAGAGAACATGGGTTTTAACCCTTCACTGCATCGTGTATCATATTTGAAACAGTTCTTGTAATTTCACATTTAGGGGTCCTAAAATGTAAGTGTGGTTTTTACTGCATGATGTTTCGTATTTGATACATAAATTCATCTGATTAGTTGAGCTACTCAAACATAGGTGGCTCTACTTGTCCTGAAATGAGAAATTAATTTTTCTACTCCTGTAACTAAAATGCCATTTAACATACTAACATACACGTCGCTAAGTGACCTTTTAATCATGCCTTCATAACCTATGACTAAAGAGCCTCTTAGTCATGAGCTGAAGTTGGCAACGATGTTTTAGTCATGGGGTGAAGTTAGGTTCAAATAGTATTTGCTTTATTAGCCACAGCCAAAACTAAAATCAAGTTAGTTTAATAGTTTTCAACCGTCACTTTGACGTTTGTGAAGCATAATTTAACCTAATATAATAAAAGTCAAAATTTTTATGAAATAATATGATGTTATATTCTCTAAATTTGTGGTCGTAGAAAAATTAAAGTATGCAACTCGTTTTATAAACTTATTAGTCACTCATTTTATTAAACACATGCTCCGCTGCGCTTCGCTCGTGATTAATAGAACTCGTGACTAAAATGACGTTTATAAAACTTGATACATAATATACTATTAGGTTGCTGCTTGACAGCTGATGCGGTGTTTGTGTTTATGAAAGTTATTATCGTTTTTACGTGTTTCTATGTATTTTTGCGAATAATTATCGCTGCAGAAGTACTATAAAGGTATGTGCTTTGATGTCAATGTACAGAAATTTTGGAATTTTAGAAATACCGAAAAGATATTTGTGTTACAAATGTATGTATCAAATTTGATACTTCATGCAGTTTGTATTGTACAGGTCAATATGGCATATAATAAGAAGAAATATCTGACGGACAAGGAACTGGAGGAAATCTGGGAGAATTTCAGTGATATTAGTGAAGATGGCCTTGATATTCAGGAAGATGAGTTTGATGACGATGAATTCCCAGTTACTCAGCGTGACTTGCCTTGGATACTCCAGATTTGGTGGATTCTGACGACGAAGGTAGTTCTACGAATGTTAGCAGTGACAAACCTCCTGCTGGTACTACTGTTGATGAAGCAATTGAGGACGTAGTTAGAGGAAATTTAATTAGTCAACCGACCACGTCGAGCAATAAGGGTAAGAAACCAAAATTGTTGTGGAAAAACAAAAACCTCATCCTAAACGAAGACCAAATGGTGTTCTCTGGAAACGAAAACCTTTCACTTGAAATTATGAACTTGGACACACCATACAGTTTTTTTAAAGACTTTTTCACAAACGAACTAGTAAACCACATTGTGGAACAGAGTAATTTGTACTCTGTACAGAAAAATCCTACCAAACCAGCAATGCTGAAGAGCATTGACGTGCAGCAGTATTTGGGTATTTGTATACTCATGTCTGTTACACGTAATCCAAATGTTCGTTACTATTGGTCACCCACAATCGGTAATTCTATTATAAAGGAATGCATGAGCGTGAACAGGTTTGAGAAGATACGAGAAAATCTCCATTTTAGTGACAATTCAAAGTTACTGCCAAGAGATAATCCAGAGCATGACCGTCTACATAAAATTAGGCCAGTGGTTTCTCATTTACTCGAAAAATTTTCAACTGTAGCAAAAGAGGCAATCCTTTCGGTTGATGAGCAGATGTGTGCAACGAAAGCGAGGCATTTTCTAAAACAATATTTGCCACTGAAGCCCCACAAATGGGGCTTCAAATTATATGTTCTGTGCGGACAATCAGGATTCGCTTATGGTTTTGAAATTTATGCAGAGCAAGAAAATGTTTTGCAGAATAATGAACCCAATCTGGGTGCGAGTGCCAATGTGGTGGTTCGTTTGTGTAGATCGGTAGAGCAAAATAGAAATTATCAAGTTTACTTTGATAATTACTATACTTCACTACCGCTAATATCATACTTGGCTAAACAAGGCATACATTCTCTGGGCACAATAAATCGAAACCGTATCCCAAATTGCACATTGCCTGCGGAGGAGAAAATGAAAAAAAAGGATAGGGGTTACAGCTCTGAAGTAGTTGGAATGGTAGATGATGTCGAAATATCCCTTGTTGCATGGAAAGACAACAAGACTGTAGTAATGGCCTCGTCGTTTTTAGGACAGCAACCAGTTTCTAAGGTAGATCGTTATGACAAGAAACAGAAAAAGAAGATTTCCGTTGATTGTCCAGCCGTGATTCAGGCATACAATAAGCATATGGGAGGTGTGGACCTAATGGATAGCTTTATGGGTCGATACAACATAAAAATTCGAAGTAAAAAATGGTACTTTCGAATTTTTTACCATCTAGTAGATCTTGCTGTAATCAACGCATGGATACTGTACAAACGGGTCATGAAACGAAGAGCAGAATTGGGAGAAAATGTAAAGAAATGCTTACAGTTATGGGAATTTAGAGCTGAAGTAGCCCAATGTCTATGTAAATGTGGTAAAGCGTCAACAAACAAACGAGGGAGACCATCTTCAGTGGATGAGCAACTTTCAAAAAAACGTAAGAAAGCCACAGCGTCTTATGTACCTCCCAAGGACATCAGAACTGACGAAGTGGGCCACTTTCCTGTATTCGACACCAGACAACGATGTAAACTACCCAAGTGCAATCGCTTAAGTGCAGTAAAATGTGAAAAATGTGGTGTTCACTTACGTTTGAACAAAAAAAATAATTGTTTTAAAAAATTTCATTGTAATTAGCTAACTGCATGATGTATCATATATGATACATAAGAAAATTTTCAAAAATAAGGCACAATATAGAAGTAAAAATTTTTTTTCTATTTTTTATGTTAATAAAGCATATTTTCACACCACCTAGTAATTTTCTTATTGAAAAATAAAAAATCATGCAGTGAAGGGTTAAAACTTTAGTCTACGAGTCAATCAAACATAGGCCTACACTCAACAGAAGAAGAGTAGTACTACAGGGCTTGGAGTCCGGATTCAGTACTGAACCAGGTCTAATAATCTATCTGCCTAAATGAATATCAATCGACAATGACTTACGATTCTTCAGATATCTATACTTCACGCCACAACAACTCAAGATTAAGTGTTAAAGATGCGAGATTTTGGTTGAAAATAGGATTTTTTGTCATAACGCACAATCAACGTGTAATCACGCCAGAGCTACCCAGTGTAGCGATAATTCCAAGTGGTGTCGATAACCCATACAGCATTAACATGTCAAAGGTGTGGGATGACAAATATCATAGGCGTCAAGCCTTCCATTGTCACGCAAGACTGCACCTCGTGCCGCACAAAGTAGCATGTCCAGAGATAGCTCTTCCGTATCTGTTCAAACTCAGAGAGTTAAAACCACCAACCTAGTGAGCAACGCAAGGAATTACTTGGTTTATTAGATTCCGGCGCGAACCGTGCCATTCTAGATCGCAAAGGCTAGGATACGATGAAGAATATCTGCAATTTAAGTTCCACTAAATCTAGCACCTGTAGTGCTGCCAACGGTAATAAATGTTCCAGTTTAGGTACTCTTACCATCCTCATTGTCTTAAGAGACCGTGTGAGGACTTTTGAAGTATTGGTTATCCCCACACCTCCGCGTTCGCTTATTTTGGGCACCGAATCCCGGAAGAGGATGGCCCTTATACCAGACCTTCGCAAAGGAGAGTGGACGTTTGCAAAGCTTCGACTGATGAACACATAAATGCGATTCATTCCACTGAACATCTTACTGGCGAAGAACAAGCTGTGCTAGAACGAACTGTGCTTGGGGCTTTTGCTATGATAGGAGATGGCGGAGGATGTACCCACCTGGTAGAGCATGATATCGAGACGGATGCTGAGCCGATCAAGGAGCGCTATTACCGCAACTCTCCGGCTCTCCAAGAGCTCGAAGATATGCTCGAAAAGAGCATTGTAGAGCCGTCAACGTCAGCATGGTCTTCGCCCATTATGATGATTAAAAAGAAGGATGGGTCATACCGGTTCTGCGTGGACTACCGGAAGCTTAATAAAGTTAGCCAACCTGATGCCTATGCGCCCCCTATATTAGCAAAATTTTGGACAAGCTTCGGGATGCACAATACCTGACCACCTTGGACAGGGTTGCCAAAGTGCCAGTAATTGCTGAAATTTGCCAGTAAAAAATCATCTTGCCAGTAATTTTACCAGTAAAGCCTTGTAGCCAGTAAAAATCATCTTACCAGTAATTTTAGCCAGTAAAAAATCAACAAAAAAAAACCCTCGTTTATTGTCATTTATGCCCATCCCCTATATGAGTGAACTTTAACTGCGGGACTGGCGGACTGACTGCGCACGGCCGGCGTAGTGGTAGACGGAAGACGAAGACGCTGAGCGTCGAGCGGCGACACGCACATTGTTACTCGTTACATACGTTAGAACTTGAGCTTGAACGAGTGCGTTACTATACAGCATACAGATGCTTTGTCTTTAACTTACGCTTGGATAAACGACAGTGCATGAGATTGTATTATTGACAGTGACAGTATTGTACTATTTCTCCTAATTGCAAAATTGATAATGGATAAGTGGTTGATAAAAACATAATAAATCCCAATTCCGATAATCCCAAAGCCTCTGGGTCAAATAGTTCGAAGCTACAGGTATGTCTATAAAGTATGATTAATATTATTACAGTAGAAAATCCCGATTATTCGGATCGCGATTATCCGAAATCCGTTTTAGTTTTATCCGAATGAGTTCACGTTTCACGTAAAATAATTTCTCCGTTTTCCGAAATATAAGCCGGTGGTTCCCCTTTCGCCGAGTGCATTCCTGCATTCGCTGTCGGTGATTTCCCAAGCGCGTTTGTGTGATTTACTAGTATTCACTACTGGGCAATAACATGGTGTTTAATTTTTTTTTGTATTGAATATACATAGTATTTTCTATAAGGCAATTATTGTTTTTTTTTACTTTTTTGGTTAGATTTATTGTAAAGTCGTAATTATATCTAACTCATGTCAATAGGCGATGACAAAAATTTTTTGAAAAAATATATAAAACAAACACCTAGGTTAATTAATAATAAGATGGAACATACGTTTTTGGCCACCAGAATGACGTCATAACAATTGGGTATAATTTTCACTTTATTGATAGTTTTAAATACAATTATATATTTTTATCCGTTAATTCCGAATTTTCGATTATCCGAAATCACTTAGGTCCATATTATTTCATATAATCGAGGTTCTACTCTACTGTAATTGGTATAAAAAATAAGTCTTTCTCCGAATTTCAGAAACAAATATTACGTTTTATTTATTTATTTATTTACTGCTATTTTAGTGTTACTTGTTATTTGTAGTCAGCAAGCCACAGAAGACACTACGGGGGACATACAGATCAAGACCCAACAATCGCTATACGTGTGAAGACAGCAACCAAAGATAGCAACCACTTTTTTACGAAGATTCCCGAATCCCATAGAGTTAACACTAATGATAGAACAACGTGCAAACCAGATATTACTATAAATTGTTTACATAATTTGACTAAAATTAGTTAAAATACAACCTTCGGCTTAAAAATTTATTAAAGCGACTTACAAATTGGGGCTAAATTCTAACCCGGATATAGAATTCGTTTAATCTCACAGCGGATTTTTGTTTTCGAAAACGGAACTCTGTGCCGCGATGTAGTTAGCGCTAAAAGTTATACTTAGTTATAGGCTTCAAAGCACAATTATCAAAATTTCTTGCACTGCCGTCCTTGGGGGTTTAAACTCACCCCCAAAAATAAAAAATTGGTTTCTAACGAAAACGGAACTTTGTGCCAGGATGTAATTAGCGCTAAAAGTTATACTTAGTTATAGGCTTCAAAGCACCGTTATCAAAATTTATTGTTTTGCCGTCCTTGGGGGTTTAAACTCACCCCAAAAATAAAAAATTGGTTTCTAACGCAAACGGAACTTTGTGCCAGGATGTAATTAGCGCTAAAACTTATACTTAGTTATAGGCTTCAAAGCACCGTTATCAACATTTCTTGCACGGCCGTCCTTGGGGGTTTAAACTCACCCCCAAAAATAAAAAATTGGTTTCTAACGAAAACGGAACTTTGTGCCAGTATGTAATTAGCGCTAAAAAGTTATACCTAGTTATAGGCTTCAAAGAACCGTTATCAACATTTCTTGCACTGCCGTCCTTGGGGGTTTAAACTCACCCCCAAAAATAAAAAAATGTTTTCCAACGAAAACGGAACTTTGTGCCAGGATGTAATTAGCGCTAAAAGTTATACTTAGTTATAGGCTTCAAAGCACCGTTATCAAAATTTCATGCACTGCCGTCCTTGGGGGTTTAAACTCACCCCCAAAAATAAAAAATTGGTTTCTAACAAAAACGGAACTTTGTGCCAGGATGTAATTAGCGCTCAAAGTTATACTTTCGCCCAGTTTCATAATCAACTTTAAATTTAAAGTCAACTTGAAGTGAAAAATCGTGTTTCACAATACAACCTTAAAGTTAAATTTAAAATCACTTTAAGCTAAAGTCCCGTCGACCCTCGTTTAACTGCTTAAAGTTGAACGTAACCTCAAATTATACATTATTTGTGTTCATTGACATTTAGTGCTGAACCGCAGAAAATTGTTATTTTCAAGTAGCTCAAGTTCGAGTTCATCTGATGATGAAGTTATTGTACGGAGCCCCAAAGTTTATCGAGATCGTATTGACCATATAAATAGGTGGAATGATACAAAGTTTTTTGACCAATTTCGGTTAACCAAACCCACTACGATTAATTTGTTGGCGAAAATTGATGATTTAATTAGATTACCAACAAATAGGTAAGAGCGCATACTGTTAAAGTTATTGCAACAATAATTTAATATTTACATAATTATCTTGCAATTATAGGGGAGGATGTATACAACCGATGCTACAGCTGTTGCTAACGCTGAGATTTTATGCGACAGGAAGTATGCTTATTGTGGTAGCGGATTTTGCTGTGGTATCGAAAGCCACAGCTTCCAGGATTGTTAAAAGGGTATCAAACGCCATAGGTTCGTTACGTTCGCAATATATAAAAATGTGTGAAAATGAAGACGAAATGGCACGCACTGCAGCCGAATTCTACGAGATAGCTTGTTTTCCCCGAATTATCGGAAGTATTGATTGTACACATATAAGAATAGAATCTCCAGGTACCTAAGCCTTTTAATATTTCTACGATGAATAAATAATATTTTGCTTTAATTCTGTTTAGGAGTAGACGATGCCGAAATATTTAGAAAAGACTACTTCTCTCTAAATGTGCAAACAGTGTCTGGTGCACAATTGAAAATAAGAAGCATAGTAGCACGTTGGCCAGGGTCTGTACACGACCAAACAATTTTCAATAATAGCAATTTGAAAAGAAATTTTGAAGCTGCAAGATATCGAAATTTTTGGATAATAGGAGATAGTGGTTACACCTTACGTGAGTACCTTATGACCCCTCTTCAACATGTTATGACAAGATCAGAGAATTTATATAATGAGTCATTGATTAGGTCGCGAAATACCGCAGAAAGACAGTATCGTGTATGGAAACGGCGCTTCCCAGTATTGTCCGTAGGTATGAAAATTAATATTGAAACGGCTATGACAGTGATTGTGGCAACAGCCGTTGTACATAATATAGCCATTAACATGAACGATGATTTCCCCGAAGAACCAGTCGAGATTGAAAGGAATGATGGAGTCGAAAGGGGAAGATTACCCGAGCAAGAGGAGCAAAGACAAGGGCACCTTACAAGGCAACTGTTAATTAATGAACATTTCGCTAGATTGTAAATGTTGTACGTATAGTAATAGTGTGATAAATATGTTGTAATTTTATTTGTTCTTCAATGATTTTTATAAATGTATTAAAGTTGGTATTAATAAAAGAATTTTTTAAGTGAAAATATGGATAGTGGCTTTGATTACAAGAATAAAAAGAAAAATTGATTTGCATAATAAATAATGCATTTCCTGCATCAAATAATTTGTCTAGCTTGTAAGCTTATGTGGAAGGCATTACAGGACATAGTAGGTAAAAAGCAAGGGAGTTTACCTAAAGAAATAAAATTCGGAAATGATTACATCAGCGATAATTTGGAGATTTCAAACAGGTTTAACATATATTTTATTAGCAGCATAGATGAAATTGTTAATGGAATACCGAAACTGGATAGCAATGAATTAACATTAAGTAGACTGACACCGATACAAGCACGATTCTGTAAATTTCAGCTACTGTCAATAAATTATATTAAAAAAATCATAAAAGAGTTACCAAATAAATCAAGTACTGACGAGGGTATTTCCGCATATATTTTAAAAATAGCTTTGTGTGATTGGAGACGGATTTGTTGATGTAATAAATACATCTCTCAGTGGAGGATGCTTCCCAGATAAATGGAAAACGTCTACAATAATGCCTGTTCATAAAGTCAGTAATACTGTAATATCTGCAGAATTTAGACCAATAAATGTTTTACCTGTATATGAAAAGGTCCTTGAAATTGCTGTAAGTAGACAATTAACCGACTATTGTGAAAAAATTGCATCTTAAACAAGAATCAATCTGGTTTTCGTAAACATCATTCCTGTGAAACCGTTGTTCAGTTCCTGTGGGCCGAATGGAAGAGAGAAATAGATGAGAATAACATTACAGTGGCAGTGTTTTTAGATTTCCGACGGGCATTTGAAACAATTGATAGGGAATTACTGTTAGGAAAGGTGGCTGTAATGGGAATTCGCGGTGATGTGTTGAATTGATTTACTTCATACTTGCAACATCGTTCGCAAAGAACTAAATATGGAAACAGTGTATCTGAAGAAAAGGTGAATAAATGGGGTGTACCGCAGGGGTCAGTTCTGAGTCCGCTGCTGTTTATCTTGTTTATTAATGACATTAATCTATGCATAAAAATGTGTAAAGTTGTACTATTTGCGGACGATACAATGATTTATTACTCAGGAAACTGTATTGAAGATATTGTTAGTGTAATCAATTCAGAATTGAGGGCGTTGTATACATGGATTTGTAACAATGGCTTAAAATTAAATGTCGACAAGACTAAGTTATGGTTATAGGTAGTCAGAATAATTTACAGGGGATTAAGAATGCAGGGATTGATGTCAAAATAGAAGTGGACGCGGTGAAGGTGGAACGGGTCAGGGAAATGAAGTATTTGGGAATTATCATTGACGATACATTAAGCTTAAAAAGTCATTTTAGGTTTGTTAAGGCTAAGGTAGGGAGAAAAGTAGAATACTTGTCAAGGGCGAGCAGATGTTTAAGTACTTGGAGTAAGATATTGCTGTATAAATCTATTGTTGCTCCCAATATGGAATATTGTGCGACGCTACTATTTGGTTTGGGTGAGGGTTATTTAAGTGAATTGCAGAACATTCAAAATCGAGCTATGAGATCGATTTTATCTTGTAATAGATATACATCAGTGAAATCGATGTTGAATAAGCTGCAATTTTTGAGTGTAAAGCAGAGATTAACTTTAAGTGTTCTATTGTTTGTTTTTAAATTAAAGAATAAGTTATTGCCAAGTTACTTGAACTGTTTCCAGTATGTTAGAGATGTACATAATTATAATACGAGGAGGCAGGAAGATTTTCTTATACAGCCTATTCGTACGTATAGGGATAGACATTCTATTTTCTTTTATGGGTTCTCTATGTATAATAAGCTACCGGAGGAAATAAAAACATGTGTGGGAATTAAGGAATATAAGAAACTATGTACAAATTATGTGAAACAAAACGTGTTTATTATTAGCAGATTGCTAAATAAAGATGTTTATTTATTTAATTTATGGAAAGACACTAATATAACAGAAATAAAAACTTTTAAGACTGTTATTTCACATGGGCCCTGTTTCACTTCCAAGTATATCATTATACTGGAACAAAAGTGTTTTGTATAATATGCCGTTTTGGCGCTCCGTTATCAGTCGAAATAGATTTAAACTCCTATTGCGTTTTTTACACTTCGCAGATAATTCTGGACCCAGCGATGACAGACTATATAAAGTACGATCAGTTTTGACCCACTTCAATAATGTTATGCGTAACAGTTGTACGCCGCAAAAAAACATCTGCGTTGATGAATCCATAATGCTATGGCGCGGACGGCTCTTTTTCCGACAATATATTCAAAACAAAAAACACAAGTATGGATTCAAGTTATATAAACTATGCGAGTCCAATGGCCTGGTCCAAAAAACTAAAATTTTTTGTGGAAAAACGGAAATACCAGAAGGAAATTTAGGGCATGCGACTGGGGTTGTTTTACATCTAATGGAAGACTACTTGGATAAAGGGTATGTTCTACATATGGACAATTTTTATAATTCAGTAGCACTAACCGAATTGCTGACAGATAGGAAAACTTATGTTTGTGGTACACTACGCAGCAACAGGAAGGGCAACCCAAAAAGCGTTATAAACCAAAAGCTGAAGAAAGGCGAGCTTACTTGGAAGCGAAAAAAATCGGTGGTGGTGTGCAAATGGAAAGATAAGAGGGATGTGTTGGTCATTTCAAATAAACATAGAGTAGACATGACAGAAGTATACAATCGCAATGGAAAGAAGACCCTAAACCCCACATTGTTCATGATTATAACACTGGAATGTCGGGCGTTGATCGATCGGATCAAATATTATTCCGCACTGAGAAAAACGATAAGGTGGCCCAAAAAAAGTTGCACTACATATTTGTGAAATATACATCCACAATTCCCACATTGTGTACAAAAAAGTTTTAGGTTCAAAAATTGATTCATTGCGCTTTAGAAAAGAGTTTTTAATGGCTTTGGTGATAATATGCCAAATACGCAAAAAAAGGCCAGGAGTGAAGATTTTCATTACTTAGAGGCTCTGCCGTCCACCGAAAAGAATGTACGTCCAACAAAACCATGCAGAGTTTGCACAAAAAATAGAAAGCGTCGTGAAACTCGTTACTTCTGCCCTATTTGTGAAGAAAAACCGGCCCTATGTGTCGAGAACTGTTTTAGAAGCTACCATGTTTAATAAAAAAAATGGTTTTTTTTTTAGTTTAAAAATATGGTATGTTTTGTCAATGTAAATGATGTTTTTAAACTACATTTTGAGCCCATGTTCCGTTAAAAGTTATTTTTTAAGAAAATACTTAATATGTTTATGATTCTTTACCCATTTACGAATTTTTTCCCTTATTCTACTTTTTGTAATAAATAATGTAAACCAAATGCCAGTATCAAATTTTCATTCCTGTCCCATATGCCGAGCACTCTATATTTGCACGTATTTGCTACGACTATTCTCGTATTTGATTTTACAGATCAACACGCAGAGTACGATTTATCTCGTAGCTGGCGTCTCGGACCGGATTACCAACTACGAGAAAATTCGTAGTTGGCAGCCAACGCATTAATAACATTTCTCAATCCACAGTTCTATCACTGGAAAAATCAGAAACCAATAAATATAAAAATAAAGCATTTCTGGACATTCTTCTTCGAAAATATTTAGCTTACTATCCTCTGTGGACTACAGTGATGTTGGAAGCTTCAGGATATGGTTTAGATGGGGTTGTAATGGTTACGTTGAAAGCTACTTCGGATATTTAAGGTGTAACATTATGGGTGGGGAAAGAAATATAAAACCGTCTCGAATTGTGAGAAAATTACGTAAAAACGTCTTAAGCATATACAGAGAAGTTGAACACGATATTCCAAAGTCAGGCTTAACCAAACAAGATTTAGAAAATTATGACATAAAACCAACACGACCTAAGAAACCTCGCCTCTTTGAGAATGGCCGACCATGTTTCTTCCGAAATTGAGTCACAGGATATATGGAAAAAGAAAATTAAAAAATCTAATAAAACTTACTTTCATAGACGTTATTTGAAGTCAAAACTTGCACAAAATACTACTGCAGACTTATCGGGACTGTTTAAAAAGTGACTTCATATGTACGAGTATTACGGATTGGGTTCAATGTGATGTATGCCTGAAATGGATACACCAACAGTGTGATAACTCTAATGTTAATAAAACGTATAGTGGAGAATTTTTATGTAAATTTTGTTTATTGACAATGAATCAAAAAGAAAATTGCAAAACAATTACAAATTCCAATGTAGACGGTTCTGATGGTCCTACAAATTGCGCGTACTGCTTTGGCGGAGACTTTGATAATCCCACAGATTGGGTACAATGTGACCAGTGCAAGAGATGGGTTCATCACAAGTGTGAATTCAAAAATATGAACAATACATACAGTGGCGAATTTATTTGCAAAATTTGTAGCGACAAAGTGCCTCAACTAAAAGATGTTACGTTAAAACCTCAGTTAAACCTGGTTAATAGCTGTAAACAGCATTTACAATCATTACAGCTTACTGAAAACGATTATCATATTTTAGAAGCCAACACTCTGGAGGGAAGAAAGAAGGAAACGACTGACCAGTTCATATTTCGGTAGAGCTTTCAAAGCGCGTAATCATGCAACATCTTCTAACTTAGCTCAAGAAATTTTAGATCAAATTAATATTAGAACTCCTGCCGTATTGCACGGTATCCAATACGAAAAACGTGCTATTTCGAAATATGAAGACATTTCTGGTCATAGTTGTTCACAATCGGGTTTATTAATTTAGTTTTCCCATTCTTAGCCGCGTCTCCGGATGCTCTAGTTGGAAACGATGGCATTCTTGAAGTGAAGTGTCCTTTCAAAACTAAAAATGTATCAGTATGCAAAGCTAATTTGGAATATCTTGACAATAACTTATTACTAAAAAAAACTCACAATTACTATTTTCAAATACAGGGTATACTTCAAATATCTGGCAGAAACTGGTGCGATTTTGTAATATATACACTAAAAGATATTAATATCCAAAGAATACAAAAGGATGATATCTTTTGGTCAAATATTTTACCAAAATTAAAATATTTTTACTACTTTTATATATTGCCCCGACTTGTCGCCCCAAACATGCACTACACGTGCTTCGAAGATCAAAAATGGACGACTAATAAAGAAATATCTTTTCTTCCTATTGGTTTAGTAAATGACATTAATTTTTACAAATTGCAAAGCAGAAACTATACAGTATCATGTTTCGATAGCGTACATTGTGCGATACAAGAAGTTCTTATAGACAGTTTCCAATCTTTGGATGCAAAACAGTGGTTGGACAATTTCGTGATTGATATTTTATTAAATATTATAAACGCTAACCAAGAGTTCCAGATAATAGAAAGCAATTTAGTACAAATTATGTTTTCCAGTCAATATTCTTTCACATTTTGCAATCAAATATAATTTGGAAGAAAATGCGTTATTATGCCACTGAATATTAACAACACTCATTGGTGTTTAATAACTGAAAATATAGCGGACAAACAGTTTCACTTTATAGATTCGATGGGTAGCAACAAGTCATTGCAAAAAAATATCTTACTGATTTTTAAAATTTTTTAGATTATTATGAAAGCTGCCGTCAAGCCAATATCGACACACAAAACTGGACAATTTGCATGAATGATCATCTTATACAAAGGGATTCGTATAATTGCGGCGTGTATCTGTTATACTTTTTTAAATGCATTTCAAGTAACATACCGTTGACGACAGCGTGCTGTATGGACAACTATAGGAATGACTTAAAACTTATGTTATTAACTAATTCATGTGACATGCGTTACAGATGTTTATATTGCTCCAGAACAATACAAAACCATACCTCTTTTAAATGCCGCACCTGTCTTCGTTCTATCCACAAAGATATTTCAAATGGAATATGTTGGCTACAAATAGGTTTGCAACTCACTTCATAAATGTTTTGTTGGCAATTTTCGCGCCTAAATTAACCTTAACTTGGGCACATGTGGGTCCCATTCTGTCTCATTTCCTTTGATTTCGTAGTTGTGATCGGTCGTTGGTTGTTGCGTTTGATTTTGTTTTTGTGTGTGTTGTATCGTTTTTCTTTAAAATGTCCAGGAATTCCCAAACCCCAAAAATTCCTCGTGGGAATAATTTTTCTTTGCAAGCGGAACTGCGTTTAGCGCATATTATATTAACTTTTAAACATATCATTGAGAATAAAACAATAAATCTTGTATCGCCGCCAGAAAAGGTAAGTACTGCATAACCTTACATTAGTAATCCGTGTTCTAATAATTCCTTCACTCTTCGTTTTTATAGGAACCTGCTAGGGAAAAAATCACTTCCCAATTCAACAGTATGTATGGGCCAAGGACAGTGTCCCAGTTAAAAACCAAATACGATAATTTAAAAACGGCAACCAGAAAATATTATACAAGCCGGAATACCTATATGATTGGTACAGGTGGAGGGGATGAAAACCCCCCAGATAGAAAAAGCATCATTTATGACGTGGTGCTTCAAATCTTAAATGTAAAAACCGTTGGAGGTGTAACAACCCGCAACAAATTGCGTTTGTAATTATAAGACTTATAAAATTTAAGTTGTTAGAAGAAAAGAATAAGTCAAAGCCGGCCCTGCGTAATTTCAAATATAGCGAACGCGAAAGTGCATTTACCAAGAACGGAAAGCTACATTTGTCGTGGTCAGGAAAAGCGATTCAATTACATCCGGTGCTCACAAAGTAAAAGATTTCTGAGAACAGAGAATGCCGAGTGGACACATAGCGCAAACCCGTGTGGGATATGTCAAATTCGCAATTCTCAGAGTGCACAAAGTACAAGTCAAAATGCAAGTGGACAAAACGGGGAAGTCCGAGAAATAGACGGCCCTCCACGAGAGAAAATTACCTGGGAAGGAACGCAGACCGCGAGGCCAGTTCGCGTCCCGGTTTCGAGTAATAAATTAATCCGTCGATAACATTTTTCGGTGTAAAATTTAACTAAATCCAAATTACATCTTTCGATCTAAAACTAAGTGTGTAGTGCCCAACCTTAAGGAAATCCAGGTGCTAAAAAGGGAACCGTAGGACTCCAATCAATTCCAGTCGAACTCAATCAAAAATATTAACTAAACATTCGGTCGCTCCGTTTAAACTAAATATTAATCAAATCGAGGGGAAGCAGCCAGCGCCGGAAAAAGGTCAGACTTAATCCTGGTTATTTATTAACCCAAAAAGAAGGGCATCGCTAGATTTATTCTTTCCTTCCCAACCAATTTAATGTCATAAACTTTAAGCGTAACTCCGTTCAATTCTAAAGGCGAAACTATAGCAACTTAAGCATAGAGCCGTTCGAACGAATAATCATTGTAATCAGGCAGATTTAATAGTTTCTTTCAATATAAGTTTAATTATTCTTTTGTGGGTGTTTTATTTACTCAAAATTTAGCTCTTACCCCCTTAAGGTGTAAACAAGGGGACAGCAGAGGAATTACAATCCTCTATCGGTGCATTTAGTGACATACGGGTGTAATCCAACCCCTATATCACCAAAACCGTGGCAGCACGTAAACTGGTAACCGGGGGGAAGCAAAAACAACCCCTGTGGTTATAAATGGTGGCAGCGGTCTACGGACTACCCTCTGATTACACCCTTAAATAAGGTTTTCAACCCCTAAGACTTAAAAATATTTTTTTTTCAGTTTTTGGAAAAATAAATTTTAAACATCTAACTCAATTAACATCTGCCAACCCTTATAAATGGTGGCAACGGACTAACCCTACTCCGAATTAAAGGTTTGAACCCCTCAAGAAACTTAGATTATTTTTTTCTCCTGTTTCATAAAAATTTAAACACCTAACTCAATTAGAATCCGCCAAGCATAGCAATAATTTACGGCAGCTAAACCCTTTTAACTCGGTGGTTCAACCCTAATACCTTCAGGAAGGCCGAAAATACACCCTTAAAAACTTAGAATAAATTTTTTCACTTTTATAAAAATTTCAACACCTAATTTACACACAGTGTGTTAAATTAAATGCTATAACCCTCATAAGGTATTATTCAATTAAAGGGAACTACATTCTGGAAGGATCACAGCGAAAAGCCCGCAAATTAATGTGCTTTTAACAATTTTTACGCTTTCAGGAAATGTAAATAATTTTATTTTTGTGCGATTTGTTGTGTTTTTCTACGTTGTCCTATAGTAACAACAAATATTGGTAAGTTCTGTGTACAACAAGCAACAATAATTGGAATTCAAGGGTGCATTAGTAATTAATACAATTCGAACGTTTTAAAATTAGCAACATATATTAATTCACCGATACTGTGCAAACAATTGGTAGGCAAATATAACAATTTTAAGAAGCATAAACAATTTTTGTGCGAATAAACTTCAACAATTGGGGATAAAATTCAAAATAAATACAAGTCCGGCATCATTTTCGCAAATTAAATATCGTTTAAAGCTTTGCCAAGGGTGGCACACATAAGCGTCACATAAATAATTAAACAAAACTTTTATGGGCGTCAATATAAGACAAAATTAACAACTTAGTGATTCAGAAAGACAATCATTTTATATATTCTAACCGAAAAATAAATTCACAGTTTGCAGTAGTGGAAAAATTTCACACATAGGTGCATATATATACAAATTTTAAATAATCAGCGAGCACTTATAATTTAAAATAAAATGGTATCGCACGCAGCAGCCATGGATTTGCCGTCGGGTAATCAAGCAACATTACAACCATTTGTGACGCTAGGGATGATTGCTTCTACCGTGGAAAATTTTAGTGGCAAAAACAATATTAGGCAATATTTTGAAAAATTAGACCAACGAGGCATTTTAGACAATTGGTCGGATAGTACAAAATTAAATATTTTGAAATATAGGTTAACAGGGGATGCTTATAGTTATTTCAGAACCAATCAAGACCTCGACGCTTTGAGTTATAATGAGTTAAAAGAAAAATTAATAGGCAAGTTTACACCAGCGAAAATACCGGGCGAAGCGCTCATACGGCTGGGTAAATGTTATCAAAAATACGACGAATCAATAGCTAATTATGTGTTGCGATTAAAAACGTTAGGCACAGAAATTTTAACAGACGATTTAAAACATGCGACGGACAGTGAAAAGCCAGGTTTAAGGAAGAAAAACGGGGAATTACTTTTAAATCAATTTCGAACAGGGGTACACAAAAGTATTTTGAAACAACTGGGTCCGTTATTAATGCGAACCGAGAACTTAGATTTGGACAAAGCGGAACAATTTGCTATTCAATTCGAATTATCAGACAAAATGTTTATGAATAAGTATAATAATAATACAGTTTTTACAATGCGAACAACACAAAGCAGAACTTGTTTTAATTGCGGTCGTAATAATCACATAGCACAAAATTGTTATTTGAAGTTTAGGAAATATCACCAAACAAGAAACAACGACTTCAGGTTTAGCACAGGGCGGAACCATCCAAATTTTTACAAGGCACAAAATAATGCAAATCCTAATGTTAGGTCGGAAAAATTTCAAAGGTATCAAGGATATGTTAACAATAACTTAGGCGGTCAAACCAATCTTAACAATAAAAGGGAACATAATTTTTATAAGCCGCAAGGCGGGGTCAATACAAATAATCAAATGACAGGGCGGCAGCGACACCCTTTTAACAATTACACGGGACAGAATACAGGAAGGAACTCGCAACAACAAAATAACTTTCAACATTATAGAGGCACGCACAAAAAGGGACAAATAAATTACAACAGTGGGCAAAATATTACAAAATATAATGGGAATGGCGCGAACAATAATAGAAATTACAACGCGACGGCTAATGCAAGCAGCTTCCAGGGAAACTTTAATAGGCAAAACCAGGGAAGACCTCGAAATAACATAAATGCAGTAAGTAATTTAAACATGGCAGGGCTTCGTTTGCAACCCCAAAACGGAGGCCAGGCAAAATTGTAAAACAAAAAATTCATGCAAACACCTACTTCATCCCTCATTTAGGAAATGAAAATTCGCAGGACACACCTTGCATAGTAAATTTATTAATAAACGGTATATACACGCCATTATTATTGGATAATGGATCTGCAGTAACAATGTTAAAAGAAAAATTTGTTAACAATTGCAATATTACTTTGGAAGATGACATTTATTTGTTAGGAATTTCGGGGCCTGCAGTAAAGGCATTAGAAACTTCACAAGTAAAATTTAGCGTTTGGCCAAAAGATATAACACAAAATTTTAAAGTTATAATATGCAGGGATGAATTGGGTGTTAGAACAGCAGGAATTTTAGGTCGCGATTGGCTAATTAAAAATAAAGCGGTTATAAATTATTACAACTGCACCCTAAAGGTATGGGGCAGGCAGTTACCAATTTTACGCCAATCCGAACTAGAGTGGAACAATTTAAATAAGGGGTACAACGTGAGGAATAACGAAATAGGTACGGAGGAGGGATTAATTAGGAAAAATATCGATACACAAGAAGAAGACAACGCAAATATTTTAGAAGAAAGAAAACTAAGGGAAAATAGCTGGCAGGTACAAAAATTGAAGAAATTTCAGGGATTCCAGTCACCCCAGGTAGAAGGGAAAAACGACGGAATACCCACAGAAGCTAAAGTGGGAAATTGTGGGTCTCAACCACCGAAAGAGGTTCGAGACGGAGGTTGCACTCAGCAACATTGCTCGCTCGTGGATAGTCCAGGAGGCGGAGCGACACAATCCAAAGGGGACTCTCAAGGAAAAGCTGTAAGGGAACCTAATTTAGGATCCACAGCTAGAGAAGCAGTAAGGAGGAAGAAGGCAAGTAAAACCAATAAAAAGATGGATGTCATACAGGCTGATCACCTAGACACTATCTTAAACTCTTCAGCTAGCGAGGAGGATATTGGAATGAACGCTGAAAAAGTCACAGGAAAATGTGACAAAGAACTGGAGAAAAAGTCCAGTAGTGAAGCCGCGGTTCACATAAATAAAAATGCTAGAAGAAAGCAGACAAATGAAAATGCCAGAGAAGTAGGCAATATTTTTATCCACAGTGTTGGAGAATTAAGTGAAGATGAAGTAGAAAATGAAGACTTCCACACAAATTTCATGGAAAGGCAACGTATATACAGAGAAAACAAAGCTCTGGACCTGCAGCAAGAATACGAAAATAAAGTAAAGGAAGCAAAATTACAGAGGGATCCCAAAGAAGAAGCTAAGAAAAAGAAGGAAGTAAACCTAAATATGGTAAGTACAAAGGTAACGAAAAACACAGAAGAATTCCAAGGAAGTAATAAAAATGAACAGGTAAATTTGGTAAGGGAAAAAGCTTGTGTATCGAAGAAACAAAAATTATACGAAGAAAACAAAGAAGACGAAATCCCAGAAGTCAAGAATTTGGAGAACACGAAGGAATACGAAATAAAATTAGTAGAAGATTTAATACTACCCCCCCGTGCCGAAATAAATTGCGAAACCAAAAATATGAATTTCAAAAATATTAAAAAGCAACAAATTCTGCTAGAACCTACACCGACAGGAATAAACGGTGTATTTGCAGCAAGAACTTTAACGAAAAATAAGGAATGGTTAACAATAAAACTGGTCAACCTAAATAATAAGGAAGAAATTTTAAGGAAAAATACTACAGTGGCAAAAGCGGAAGAAAATTTCAATGTCATAGAAAAGAAGGCAAAGGCAAAGGAATATCCAGTTACAGCAATTCATAAATACCAAGAAGATTGGATTATGGAAAATTTCAACTTAGAACACCTAGAAGAATACCCAAAAGGATTAATCTGCGAATTAATAGCGCGCTACAGCGACATCTTCTCGGACGGAGTAAATCTAACCACAGCGCACAACGTAAAACACAAAATAATCGTGGAAAACGACCAACCAATAGCGAAGCGTCCATACAGAGTTCCATTTCACCAAAGAGAGATATTAAAGAAGGAAATCGATAGGTTGCTAGAAGCAAAAATTATTAGGCCATCAAGCTCACCATGGAGTGCACCAGTCATTTTAATCGTGAAAAAACAACCCAATGGAGAAGACAAAGTAAGGATGTGCGTGGACTACAGGGCCCTAAATGCTGTAACGAAGAACGACGTATATCCACTACCATTACTACAGGATGCGACGGATTATTTGGCAAATTCAACTTTATTTAGCGTTTTTGATGTAACTTCAGCTTATCACCAAATCGAAATGGAAGAAAATAGCATCCAATATACAGGATTTTCAACACCTGACTCCCATTATGAATTTTTACGATTACCGTTCGGTTTGTCGAATTCGCCTATGACCTTTCAAAGGTTCATTTCGTTCACATTAGCAGGTTTAACAGGGAACACGTGCTGGGTATATTTAGACGACATTTTGGTACATAATTCCCTAGGAGTAGAAGACCACATACAAAAACTAAGCGTAGTATTCGATAGGTTACGTGAGGCCAATATAAAACTAAAACCAGATAAATGTAAATTTTTGACAACCGAAGTAAAATACTTAGGTCACATAATTACGCAAAAAGGGATTAGACCGGATCCAGTCAAAAATTTTCCATTACCAAAATCAGTTAAAAATATTAGAGAATTTTTAGGATTAGCAGGATGGTACAGAAAATTTATACCAAATTTTGCTCACATTTCAGCACCACTAACTAATTTAACGAAAAAGGATGTAAAATTTCAATTAGGGAAAGAGGCACTAGAAGCCTTTGACAAATTAAAAAATGCAATCACTTCAGACAGTATTTTAGCTTATCCAGACTTTTCAAAACCTTTTATTTTAGCAACCGATGCCAGTAATTCAGGCATGGGAGCAATTTTGAGTCAAGATCACGACGGTTTCGAAAAACCGATAGCTTTTGCGAGTAAATCATTCAATAAAGCAGAAAAAAATTATACAGTTTCAGAAAAAGAACTGCTTGCAGCGATTTTTGGAATAAAACAATTTCGATGCTACTTATATGGTAGAAAATTCACTTTAATTACGGATCATAGACCCTTGAAATGGCTTTTAACGGCAAACCATCAAAATTCGAGATTAGCTAGGTGGTCCTTACTATTAGGCGAATATAATTTTGAAATTATGCATAGGCCAGGTAAGCAACATGGAAATGCAGACGCATTAAGTAGAGTCTATGAAGAAAATTGTATTGAGGTAAAACATAACGAACAAAGTCAATGCATTTTAACGTTTGAAGAATTTTTAGAAGTAAACAAAAACTATAAAATATTAAGTGAAAATGTCACGGAAAAATAAGGGAACTTATTTACTTGTCCGGAACATTATGCGCTAGCACACTGTGTATCTCAAAATTGGGAAATGAGCAAAGGCATCGCTTTAGAATTCAAAAATATTTTTGGGTCAATTACCGAATTGCAGAATCAAAATAAATTAATAGGTGAAGTCGCAACGTTAAAACTACCAGAAAGAAACATTTATTATTTAGTCACAAAATCCAAGCATTTTACGAAGCCAACGTATAAAACGTTATGGCACACTCTAATAAATTTAAGGAATTGCGTAATTGAAAATGGGGATAAATTTTTAGCTATGCCACAAATAGCATGTGGACTCGACAAATTAAAATGGGATATAGTATACGAAATGATCAAATATATTTTTTATTACACGCCAATCACAGTCACAATTTATAAACTAAACCCAAATAACATTACAGTAAATATAATCAATCCAACGGAATCAGAATTAACTCCAGTTTGGGATAGAGAATTAATTAAAAAGGAACAAGAAAAGGACACTTTTTGCCAAAGTGTAAGAGAGCAAATCAATAACGATGCCGAAAATCCAAATTTTTACATAGACATCGAAGGGTTATTGTATAAAAGTATGGGAAATACGGATTGTTTAGTAATTCCAAAATCATTTATAAGAAAGGTTATTCACGATTTTCACGATTTACCCATTTTTGGTCACCAAGGTCAACAAAAAACAATTTCGAATATTAAAACTAGATGTTTTTGGCCAAATATGAATCAACAAATTATTGACTACGTGAGCAAGTGCCACATCTGTAATCAAAGAAAAACATCACCACATCTAAAACCCGCACCTATTCAAAATTTTGCCGAAATTTCAAAACCATTTGAACGTTGTTCTATGGACATTACAGGTCCTTTCGTCAGTTCATTCAATGGAAACAAATATTTACTAACGTTTATAGATCACTTTTCCAAATATATTGAAATCATTCCGATTCAGGATCAAAAAGCTACCACAGTAGCGAAAGCCCTATTCACTAAAGTAATAGCACGTCACGGCACAATGCAAAAATTAATTTCAGATAGAGGCACAAACTTTTTATCACTAGTAATGAAAGAACTTCTAAAATTTTTAGGAATAAACCATTCACAAACAACAGCGTATCATGCGGCTAGTAATGGCGCCATTGAACGCATACATCGAGTTTTAAAAGACTTTTTAGCTATGCACATTAATCAAAAAGGTCAACAAGATTGGGACGAATGGATCCCATATTTTCAAATGGCACACAATTTTTGGACTCATTCATCCACAGGCTTCTCGCCATACTTTTTAATACATGGCCGAGACCCTGAATTACCAATGGATGATATTTTAAAACCACAATCAGTGAAATACAATGCGGACGAAAATTATGTGTCAGAATTAATGACAAAATTAAATGTTACCTTTAACTTAGTAAAAGAAAATTTAATGAAAGCAACAAAACAAAGGGAAGTTCAATATAATAAGAAAACAAAAGAAGTTAAATTACAAATAGGAGATTTGGTGTATTTATACGATCCTACGTCAAAAATAGGGTTATCAAAAAAGTTAATGAAACCTTGGATAGGACCTTTTAGAATTATAGAACAAAAAGGCCCAGTAACTTTCAAAATTAAAGAATTATATAAAAATAAAGAACAAGTGGTGCACGCTAATAGGTTAAAGTTATGCAAAGGCTTTAACACAGATAAAATTTTAGAAATTCGACCAAATTCCGTACAATTTTCTCCGGACGAAGAAATTAATAATCCATTAAACGACTGGGAGATAAGCGAGTCAGAGGTAAGTAGCGACGAAGACAATTTCGACAATCCTACACCTAAAGACGTAAGCTTAAGATTATTACAAGGGTTAGACCAGTGTAGGGAAATACAAGACAGGTTAGACAAAGAAAAGAAAAAGAGAAACTGGAGATTAGAGGTAAATCGACAAACCAGAAATCTAGTTTCTCAAAATCAACAAGCCATCGACGATTGGCAAAATTTAGGATCTGTCAATCAAGGCGGACTACGTCAGTCATCCAGGATCCGTAAGAGATCCGAACGTTAAAAGATTAAAAGTCACTGCAAAATTTCAATTCCCTGTGTGGAAAACGGGGTTTAGAATATTTCCACCGCTTAGGAGTCTAGCGGGTCGTAAAAGGCGAC
This sequence comes from Agriotes lineatus, assembly GCA_940337035.1. Lineage (NCBI taxonomy): Eukaryota > Metazoa > Arthropoda > Insecta > Coleoptera > Elateridae > Agriotes > Agriotes lineatus. The sequence continues at coordinate 75,118 of CALNHX010003311.1, read as the reverse complement.
CAATAGACGTCCAAAATCAGGAACGAATAAGAAAAAGCATAAAGTAATAAATAAATATAAAGTACGATGTTAGTACTTCAGATTTTTAATAATGATGAAATAAAATAAATAAACACTGTCGATGGTAAAAGCTTAGTCAAGCTTAGTAAAAAGCACAATACGAAGTTATCAAAATAATTTTCTTATTCGGTACCAAATCGAAACATAAATACTAACAATAATTTTTAAAAGTTGATATCAGGGTACAGTTACGTAAGAAAAATAAATAATGGGAATTAATATTAAGTAAGAATAATAATATTTTAAAGCTTACTAACGTAGTAGAAATAACAAGGAAATAGATTAATGGGAATTATAATTAAATTGAATCATTTTAAACATATAATTAATTGATTACTAATAATGAACAGACGAAGCTAAAAAGGGAAACAGTTATTTTATCAAATATAAATAATTTTAATTTTCAATACAATGATATACGATTAAATTTTAATTTTCTCCAAGAATTATAAACTTGTTTCTCATTTGAGTTTTAGTGGGAATGGGTTAAATGACAAATATGATTTTAATTAAGAATTATGAAATCTATAATTAAGTGATAATCTTTGCAAATTAATCTTTTTTGCATTAATAATATGAATGCGAAGCTAAAAAGAGAAACGGTTGCTTAGGCAAATAGAAACCAATTTTAATTTTCAATATAATAACATATGAATAATTTTTTTTTAAATTTATTTTTATACGGTTATCAACTTATTTTATGTTTCTCATTAGAGTTTCAATGTTAAGGGTTAAACCAAATACTTGAATTTAACGTATAAGATTTAAAGTGATAATTAGAAAGATTACTTATACAAATTACATTACATTCAGGTTAACATGAAGAAAATGCTCATACCGTGGGTGATATTAATACTGAGTGAATGGTGCGCGTGCAACCTCGCGATTATAGCCTACGACTGTGACAACCCCAATAACAACATTACAACAATATCCCTTCAGGACATAGCAGATTGCCCAAACCCACAGCAGGACTACAAGGAACAATCAACGGAAGTGCAAGTCATACAAAGGAATGAATTTAAACAACAAAAAGTTTACGCTTGTTTAGTAGAAGTTACCAGGACCATATCACATTGCGGGATGCATTCCCACTCTTCAGAAGTAGCAGGAGGCTTAGCAACCTTTATTAAAGCGTTAGGACAAGAAGAATGCAGAAATGTCCACAGATATCAAACCTTAAGAATTTATAACCAACTAATAGGGAAAATTTTAATCAATGGAACCACAACCGCAACCTTAACCATAGTAGGTCAAGTGACCGACGACGCCAAATGTGAAGGAGGTTCATACAACGAAGAAGGTCATTCGTGGTCGAAAGTAATAGTAACCACCGCATTAAAAATAAATACAAAGGAATATTTCGCCACAGTTAAATTAGAAGAAAATGAAATCAGCCTAAACTCAGGACTAACATGCGAATACTTAAGAAGCTATTGTATAGATTCCACGTACGGAGAAACAGTTTGGGACTGGCTACAAGAAACAGCGTGTGATAGAGGGCTTACCCTAATATACCAGGGGTCAGCAAAAATTATTTCCCAAATCAATAAGCAAACAGAGGAAATCCTTGTAATCGAAGAAGAAGACAAAATTTTCGCTTTATCATTAATCAAAACAATCACTCTATGCGGAATAGAAATTTGGCAGACAGAACACCCCCGGTTAATGGTCATAATGGGGAAACCTAACCACATCAAGGCTACAATGGAGCTAACACCACAAAATACCGACCTGCTTAATTATATTAACAGTAAATTATTATACATTGAGCAGGCTTACAAAAGAACAATCAGCACCCTATATGTAGACACAGTTCATCGAAGATGCCTAACACATAGGGAAATCTTGAAAAACCGACTACTAATGGCACCACTATCACCAAACGCATTAAGTTCCATTATAAAAAACCAAATGGGATACATAGGAAGAGTTTTAGAAGAAGCCTTATATATTATGCAATGCACCCCTAGGAAAGTGGAAATCCGAAGAACAGATCAATGTTACCAGGAACTACCCATCAAATTCAACAACGAATCAAAATTCATGGCTCCAATAACACATTTAATCCAAAATTTTGCAGAACAAATCGAATGCAATCCAGCAACACCAGCACTTTATTTTATAGAGGGTAGATGGATTAGACTACTACCCCAACCTTTAGAAGCAGAGGCACCTACATTACTAGGAATTGAAGAAGAAGAACGATTAAAATTCAAACCCATCCAACCTTTAGGAATAAGCGGAATATACACCAAAGAAGAAATATCAAAAATCCAAAGAACACTTCTATTTTCCCAAGAAAGAAGAGCGGTTCAAAATGCAATTTCATTAAAAATAGCCGGAATCCCCTCGGACAATCAAGGATATTCATTCACACAAATGTTCGACGAAAAGGAGTTCAAAAAGTTAGCGAAAAATACAATTAAATTCATATGGGGTTGGTTTACAGAATTAGGAATATTTATGAGCGGTTTAATTGGATTCTACGTAATCATAAAAACCATTAAATACATTTTAGGAGTCGTATTAAATGGACTCGCCATATACAAAACATTGGGTTGCGGCTTAGCCTTACTAGCAAGCGTATGGAACACACTAACAGTATGGTTGGTACATAACCACAACTTGAAAAAACAAAACAACACAGAAGATCAGGACATCGAGGGACAACGCAGCAAGAAGAAGGAAGAAAAACCATCAGCACCAGAAGAACCACAGGCTACAAACATACTCCCATCGACACAACTGGCTCAATCAACTTCGTCAATAAACTCTGCATATCCAAATATTAAAATGTATACAGTGGAATCAGCCTAACACAGCACCAAAAAGTAGGGCAAAATAAATAAGCAATAATAATTAGGTCAAATGGAGAAACATTAGAAAAAAAAATATATATATATACATATATACATATAAATTAACCAGATATATAAATATCTAAAGATATATTATTAAATTATAATTAAGTACAACAATCGAAGGCTCTAGAAACTTTAGGGGCTCCAATACCCCAAACGACCTGTACGTCCGATGCGGTGTACATATTCATCAATATTCCCCCAACACAGTCCGACGGACTTAAAGATTCCGCTTACGATTGATCCGTTCGAATTCGATCACGTGCTATCAGCTATCAGAAATAAGCCTTAATTTTTCCAGTTGAGATCGTGCTTTTGACGATCAATGGTCCATGATACGGATCAATTCCCCTTTTTCTCACGCTGAATACGATCACCGTGAATGCTAGTGCTCTGGAAGTCGTTTTCTATCTTCAAGCCCCAGTCACGAAGAATTGCTTCGCCTGCGTCACCTTTTCGATGGTGTCAAGAAACTCCCAGTTCAATTCCCTGTGTGGGCACGGGGTTAGAATATTCCCAACGCTTAGGGGTCTGGCGTGTCGTAAAAGGCGACTAAAAGACATCCCAACTTCATCTTTCTTGCAGATTCATCATTTTTCATTGCAAGTTCATCATTTTTCATTAATAAATAATCATTCAATTCCCTGTGTGGAGACGGGGTAAGAATATCTTCACAGCCTACGGGCTTGTCGTAAGAGGCGACAAAACGGCGGTTTTTATCTTTTGCAGCTGGCTCTGCTTGAATTGCACATCTTCATTTTCAACCTTCAACAGGAAAGTCGAAGAATTTGGCTGCCAACCGTTGTATTTCCTCAGGGAATGTTGCTGAGAACATCAACGTCCTGCGTTCTCCCGTGGACACGGGATTGCAGTCCTGAAATCCGTGGATTTATTCGGGAAAAGTGGCTGAGAGGCTGGGCCCCTCTCGCCACATATCCTCCCAGGTAGTACCCTTATGGTGCACACCTCTATAATTTAGCAAATTGTTTTGGGGCAGCGCACTCATCGTTTTTGCACTATGTCCGTAGTAACTATGATAGTTGCGGGTCTGCCGCATTTTAATTTGGTTATTCTAATTATACCCCCCTCCCAACATAAAATTTAAATAGGCATGTTCGATGCTACCACGGACGGGTGGCTGGGAGGCTAGGCCCCTCTCGCCACCTTTCCCTTCCATTAACATTTTTCATTACATAATAATAATCATAATTAATTTTTAATCTCATCGGCGGTTGAGAGACTGAGCCCCTCTCACCGACGAAGACGTAACACGTCAAATACAATTTTTTTTTAAATAACATAATTCTCATAATTAATCTTTAATCTCATCGGCGGTTGAGAGACTGAGCCCCTCTCACCGACGAAGACGTAATAAAACGTCAAAAATTATTTTAAATATTAATTAAATACATTCTTCAACATAGGACTTCGGCCATATGACCAAAGCAGTCGGTGTCTAAGGTACCAGGGTATTCCTGCATGCCGGGATCTGGTCCATTATCAAACAGAAACAAATTGAATCATTTCGGCGGTTGGGAGACTGAGCCCCTCTCACCGACGAAGACGTCAAGAAAACGTCAAATTAAATTTTAATACTTAAATCAAAGCATACATTTAAATCATTTCGGCGGTAGGGAGACTGCGCCCCTCTCTCCGACGAAAATGATATTAATAATATATTTAATACAATAAATACAATAAATACAATAAAATTACAATTTTTAAATTATATAATTAAATCATACAGTGGTTGAGAGCCTCGGCCCCTCTCACCACGCCATCTAGGGGCTCTCCCTAGCTAATGCGCGTTTCTACGGACTCTAAGGTCCCTTATAGGAAACGCTGTGCTAAGGCATCGGTTATTAAACTTATCGACTTGGTGGAAAATTTGCTCCACGTTACTGCGAGGCAGTCGCCCACAGAGAAGGAAGAAGAAAAGACCTCAAACGAGAGGAACATCAACCTTGGTTTCACTCCACTCCAACCCGGAATTATCCTGACTTGGAGGCCGCCAATCCTGCAGCAATAGCCTTTGCTGCACCTTCCTTTTCCTTTACCATTGGAAATAAATTCCAAACACAGTAATAAATAAATATGAAGACGAAGATATACGAATAATAATATAATATTAATAAATAAATAGTTAATACAAATAAATAATAAATAGTAATAATGAAGCCCGAAATAAATAAAAAGAAAAGGTGCAAATAATAAAATACAAATTTATAAAGGCGACAACACGAATGAAAAGGATAGAAAAATAGGATAATGCAGAGTAGGAAGTAAAAAAAATTATCAGAAGAAAGAAGACCGAGCCGAGAATCAGCAGCCTACAGCCGAAGGATGACACCCCACGTCAACATAACAGTGAAACGCGAAGTGCGGGAGTGTTTCAAAAGCAGAGTATTAAAACAAAATTAGTGGACATATCGCAATAAAAATGAGTGTAGTGCGAAGTCAACTGCGTCACAGAGCAGAGCAATAAATACAAGTGAGCGCAAAACACGGTATGAGGCATAAAGACACTTAGGGAAATAAAGCAAGGTAAATGAGTCAATATAATCAGAAGTAATAGCTAATTCACTTACAAGTCAAGGGTTTTGTTAAGAAAAGCAGACATGTCCATAAGGACATGCCTACTTTTAAAAAGCGGGGAGTAGTGTAACAACCCGCAACAAATTGCGTTTGTAATTATAAGACTTATAAAATTTAAGTTGTTAGAAGAAAAGAATAAGTCAAAGCCGGCCCTGCGTAATTTCAAATATAGCGAACGCGAAAGTGCATTTACCAAGAACGGAAAGCTACATTTGTCGTGGTCAGGAAAAGCGATTCAATTACATCCGGTGCTCACAAAGTAAAAGATTTCTGAGAACAGAGAATGCCGAGTGGACACATAGCGCAAACCCGTGTGGGATATGTCAAATTCGCAATTCTCAGAGTGCACAAAGTACAAGTCAAAATGCAAGTGGACAAAACGGGGAAGTCCGAGAAATAGACGGCCCTCCACGAGAGAAAATTACCTGGGAAGGAACGCAGACCGCGAGGCCAGTTCGCGTCCCGGTTTCGAGTAATAAATTAATCCGTCGATAACATTTTTCGGTGTAAAATTTAACTAAATCCAAATTACATCTTTCGATCTAAAACTAAGTGTGTAGTGCCCAACCTTAAGGAAATCCAGGTGCTAAAAAGGGAACCGTAGGACTCCAATCAATTCCAGTCGAACTCAATCAAAAATATTAACTAAACATTCGGTCGCTCCGTTTAAACTAAATATTAATCAAATCGAGGGGAAGCAGCCAGCGCCGGAAAAAGGTCAGACTTAATCCTGGTTATTTATTAACCCAAAAAGAAGGGCATCGCTAGATTTATTCTTTCCTTCCCAACCAATTTAATGTCATAAACTTTAAGCGTAACTCCGTTCAATTCTAAAGGCGAAACTATAGCAACTTAAGCATAGAGCCGTTCGAACGAATAATCATTGTAATCAGGCAGATTTAATAGTTTCTTTCAATATAAGTTTAATTATTCTTTTGTGGGTGTTTTATTTACTCAAAATTTAGCTCTTACCCCCTTAAGGTGTAAACAAGGGGACAGCAGAGGAATTACAATCCTCTATCGGTGCATTTAGTGACATACGGGTGTAATCCAACCCCTATATCACCAAAACCGTGGCAGCACGTAAACTGGTAACCGGGGGGAAGCAAAAACAACCCCTGTGGTTATAGAGGTTTGTACAATCCACACGACGAGGATGGTGCAGCAGGATCGGTCAAACTAGTATGACCATCCACTAAATCAAGAAGTGTACCTAGCCGATCCATTAGAAGTGGCCCAAGTCGACCCATCAGAAGTGGCCCAAGTTAAGCTATTAGAAGTGACCCAAGTCGACCAATTAGAAGTAGTTTTTGAAGACGGGAGTGTAGGTGCAGTACCGGACACAGGCGTACCAGCCGTAATTTCAACAAATGAAAATTGGGCGTATATGTTACAACCACTATGTTAAAAAGAAAGGGAGACGCCAAACTAAAAACGCCAAACGACAACCCACCCATGCCCAAAGATACATATTTAGACAAAAAAATGTATGTATTGGAAAAGGAAGAAGAAAAGCGCGATTACCACTCAAAATGGCGATTGAGTATTTCAAAAAAAAAATGGAATTAATTAATTTAGAAATAGAAATTAAGAAAAAAGAATTAGAAAAATAGTTACGATAGGTAGTATTAATAATTTATAATTAGGTTTTACGGTATAAATTTATTGTATAATAATTATCTTATATATGTTTAGCGTTTTAGTTGTAAATTTATTTTATAATACTTATTAGTTCATAGTGGTTATTTTAATAAATATTTTATTGGTATCAAAGTTTTGAGGTCAATTATTTCACAGTGTATTGAAATTGTGGTGGTTGGTTCCTCTGTTGCTATACATACTACCAGTGCAGTGGCAAGCTGTAGTAGGCTCGACAGCGCCTATTGTTAAATGTTCGAAAAATTAAAATGATCGATATTTTTTAAAAACCTTTCAATTTAAAATTAACATTAATATGCAATACATTAATTAGACAAATTATTTCATGCAGGAAATGCATTATTTATTATGCAAATCAATTTTTCTTTTTATTCTTGTAATCAAAACCACTATCCATATTTTCACTTAAAAAATTATTTTATTAATACCAACTTTAATATATTTATAAAAATCATTGAAGAACAAATAAAATTACAACATATTTATCACACTATTACTATACGTACAACATTTACAATCTAGCGAAATGTTCATTAATTAAAACAGTTGCCTTGTAAGGTGCCCTTGTCTTTGCTCCTCTTGCTCGGATAATCTTCCCCTTTCGACTCCATCATTCCTTTCAATCTCGACTGGTTCTTCGGGGAAATCATCGTTCATGTTAATGGCTATATTATGTACAACGGCTGTTGCCACAATCACTATCATAGCCGTTTCAATATTAATTTTCATACCTACGGACAATACTGGGAAGCGCCGTTTCCATACACAATACTGTCTTTCTACGGTATTTCGCGACCTAATCAATGACTCATTATATAAATTCTCCGATCTTGTCATAACATTTTGAAGAGGGGTCATAAGGTACTCACGTAAGGTGTAACCACTATCTCCTATTAGCCAAAAATTTCGATACCTTGCAGCTTCAAAATCTCTTTTCAAATTGCTATTATTGAAAATTGTTTGGTCGTGTACAGACCCTGGCCAACGTGCTACTATGCTTCTTATTTTCAATTGTACACCAGACACCGTTTGCACATTTAGAGAGAAGTAGTCTTTTCTAAATATTTCGGCATCGTCTACTAAACAGAATTAAAGCAAAATATTATTTATTCATCGTAGTAATATTAAAAGGCTTAGGTACCTGGAGATTCTATTCTTATATGTGTACAATCAATACTTCCGATAATTCGGGGAAAACGAGCTATCTCGTAGAATTCGGCTGCAGTGCGTGCAATTTCGTCTTCATTTTCACACATTTTTATATATTGCGAACGTAACGAAGCTATGGCGTTTGATACCCTTTTAACAATCCTGGAAGCTGTGGCTTTCGATACCACAACAAAATCCACTACCACAATAAGCATACTTCCTGTCGCATAAAATCTCAGCGTTAGCAACAGCTGTAGCATCGGTTGTATACATCCTCCCCTATAATTGCAAGATAATTATGTAGATATTAAATTATTGTTGCAATAACTTTAACAGTATGCACTCTTACCTATTTGTTGGTAATCTAATTAAATCATGAATTTTCGCCAACAAATTAATCGTAGTGGGTTTGGTTAACCGAAATCGGTCAAAAAACTTTGTATCATTCCACCTATTTATATGATCAATACGATCTCGATAAACTTTGGGGCTCCGTACAATAACTTCATCATCAGATGAACTCGAACTTGAGCTACTTGAAAATAACAATTTTCTGCGGTTCACCACTAAATGTCAATGAACACAAATAATGTATAATTTGAGGTTACGTTCAGCTTTAAGCAGTTAAAGGAGGGTCGACGGGACTTTAGCTTAAAGTGACTTTAAATGCGCCTTTAACTTTAAAGTTGTATTGTGAAACACGATTTTTCACTTCAAGTTGACTTTAAATTTAAAGTTGATTATGAAACTGGGCGTAAGTATAACTTTGAGCGCTAATTACATCCTGGCACAAAGTTCCGTTTTTGTTAGAAACCAATTTTTTATTTTTGGGGGTGAGTTTAAACCCCCAAGGACGGCAGTGCATGAAATTTTGATGACGGTGCTTTGAAGCCTATAACTAAGTATAACTTTTAGCGCTAATTACATCCTGGCACTAAGTTCCGTTTTCGTTAAAAAACAATTTTTTATATTGCGGTAAATATGGATATCCTTTTTACTAATGCAAGAATTATAAATTGTCTATGGTTTTTAGGAATGTAGTAGTACCCAGGTAAAACTAAGAAGAAAAACTGACACAACCTAAAAAGCGATTTCACAGATTTCACACTGCCTGGTTGGATAATAATGAGTTCAAAAATTGGCTTATTAAGTAAAAAAAGGTGACAACTGAATATGAATGGTCATTGTAAAGTTTGTGATGCCAATATTTGTCCCAATAGAGTTTACCTCTTAAGGCATACCAAATCACAGAAACCGGCACATTTAATTAACCCTCCCGTACCCGTGTGGGGTATTTTACATACCCCAGAGTAGTTTTTTTGCTGCAACTCTTCACAACATTTTTTTACAGTCTTAAGATTGTATCTATTCCTCAAGATATAAAGTATCTTTATAACTATAAAGTTCGATTAAAAAAAATATTCTAACCATTCATATCAAAATTTTTGTGTGGGGTATGTGAAATACCCCGCACGGGCCCCAGCGTAATAATTTTTTGCATTGCTGTATTTCGTCCGTTTATCATAAAATCCTGATGAAACTGGTCCAGGCGTCTGCGCACAAGTTGAGTCATACATATGCATAATATTGCAGTCTCATTTCAGTCGAGTTTGTGACGTTGTTGGTGGTGTACGGGTATCTAGAAAAATATTATGGCGCGAAAATATTTAACTGATGATGAACTACGTGATATTTTGGAGCGGGACAGTGATTCTGAATTCCAAAGTGAAGTCGAACTGGACGAAAGTTATTCAGCAGAGTTGCCCCCGGTTGAAGATAATGTTGAAATCGAGGAAGAGTATTCTGACACTGAAATCGCAAGTTTGGACGAAGAGGCTTCTAAGACAAGTGATAGTGAAATCAATGCGCACGGTGTAACAAAAATGAAATCAAAGTCAGGGCTCGAATGGAATATGCTTCCTCCAAAAAGTGCGAAGCGGAGGCATCACAATATTATTTCAAGTAAGCCCGGTTTACAGAACGGTAGTGAAAATATGAAGTCCATCATGGAATCTTTCTTGCTTTTCATCTCCGACAAAATGGTGAACGAAATATGCATACAAACTAATTTATTCTGTCAGGAAACGCAAAAAATTTGGAATACAGCACACCCCGATAGACAAAGGACTACGCCCTGTGTTACAAAGAAAGAATTATACGCTTTTATAGGTATACTTTTGGCAGCTGGTAGAAATCGCGTGAGTAAGGTGAAACTAAGGGAGCTGTGGACAGAAGACCCGATTTTCAGACAGCCGTTTTTTACTGCTGCGATGTCTCGTGCAAGATTCCGTTATATATATATCGACACATTCGATTTGACGACCGTTCAACTAGAACTCAACGCATTGCTACTAACAATAACAAATTAGAAGCAATACAAAGTGTATTCGACAAATTTTCAGCTGCATGTATTCGTTATACTCACCCAATGACCATATATGCGTGGACGAGCGTTTAGCTACTTCCCGTGGAAATTGCCCTTTTCGTGTTTATATGAAAAGTAAGCCAGGTCGGTATGGAATAAAGATGTGGGTTGCTGCAGATTGTACAACTTCATATATACTAAATATTCAGGTAGACACAGGAATGATAGAGGGCAAGAGAGGAGTGAACCAAGGAAATTTTGAACGGATGTTTGCATCTAAACGGTCATGTGGGGTTTAGAGAAATTTAAATTGTATAATACAGTTTATTCAGATTTCCAGTCATAAAACTAATTGAATTTGAAACGGATGTTTGCATCTAAACGGTCAGGCGGGGGTTAGAGAAATTTAAGCTGTCCAATACAGTTTATTCCGATCTCCAGTCATAAAGCGGATACCTGGGGAAGCTACTTCGAGATTGTCTCGAATTTTTCTGGTGCTCCGGACGGCGTGAACTTTCGTTTTATATGTTGTAATCGCTGCGCCGGGCCTCGCTTAGAAGAAGGAATGCGCTCAATCAGGCTAGGAATTTTTGATTGTTGCAAATTCGATTGTTGAAAATTCGATCTTTTAAATCCATAATATTAGATTATTATTAAAGCGCATTTACAATAAGAGCGAAACGTTACAGTACTTCCTGCAAGAGAGTCGCACTACTCCAGAAGTGATAACAAACTTAAAAAATTTCCAGGTTCTAGTTTACAGTGGCTCAATTTCATACTCTTTTTTATCAAAAAACGACAATATGAAGGTCTCTTATGAAATGTTGAAAAAGGTCTTTACGGAAGAGTTTAATATTTAATTTGGATTACCAAAGAAAGATTTTGCAGAGTTTGCTTGGGGTTCTGCTTCATACAGCAGAACTAGATAAGGACGAAGTTGTTCAAAATAGACCAAATTTCGAAAAGAAACTGCACTTGAAAAAAGTTGAATATTTTCAAAATGCTCTTTCTAGTGTTCCTGCATATAGCAAGGAAGGCACATATATGTTTTGATTATCAGAAGAATTTGCCAGTTCCTGCTTCAAACGTTCAAGATGAGTATTAGTTGAGACAACTATGGATTCATAACTTTGGCATATATTGCCTTACACCAAACTAAACAAACTTGTATATGAATGCAGAACATTTCGCACAAAAAGGACCAAACGAAGTATTCAGCTGTTTAGAGAATTTTATTTCTAAAAACAAAACAGATCAGCACACAATTTTCAACATTTTCGCCGATAACTGATTCAGCCAGAATATAAACCGTTACTTATGTGTATATTTCGATCAGCTGTGCGTTAACAGATCGGTTAAACAAGTTGAAATCATGTACCCTTTGTCTGGACATATATTGCCATTTAATAGGGTATTTGCTGATATTAAAAGCAGAGAATCAAATGCGATCGAGTAGAAAACCCAGAATTATATATTAATTTAATGACAACGTGTAAAATCAGAAATCCATCGACTTGCATTTTCTTGGAAAACTCTTTAAGATCAGATGGCACTTTAAAAGCACTGACCACATTTTTAAAGAAAAAAAATGGATCTCTTGTTAGAACCACAAACAGAAATGCGTCTGTACCTGACATCTCTAAAGCTAAGTACATTGAATTTAACACAGAAGACTGTGCTACATTACGTGAAAGTAACAACGGACGTAATACTAACATGTCTATACAAAAATGGTCAAAATAGAAAAATTCCTGGATTCCCTACACTAGCCTATGATGGAGAATACTTCAAACTTAAACCATTGAAGTACCAAAATATTTGGCAGCTTTTGAAGTTTACCAAGAACCAGGATTTTTACGAGAACTTTTTCGGTCAATGGCGCCACTGTTAAGCGAGAAAATTTAGCAGAAGAGGTAATCCTAGAAGTTGATTCTGATACAGAAGTTTATGAATAATGTTTCATGCCTTTTATGAAAAATTCTGTTTATTTTACCTTTCTATTGGCACAGTTAGGAACTTACTCATACTTTATATTATTTATATTATAATGTCATTGTGTTTTAATTTTAAATAAATAATATTTCAGTTGAAAAAGTTTATATATTTTTACATAATATAGTTATGCCATATTGTAAAGTTCAAACCAAGAAGTGCCAAAGTCCAAAATTTCAAAAAAAAATGCGAAGAATAACTACTATTTTTAATTTTTTTATGAAGTTAACATTTCAATGTCATTTCTAACACATACACAAAAGAGATTGGTGACAAGCTCAAATCAGGTGTCAGTCGCTTTGCCGAGTTCAGTTGAGTTCGCATCTATTGCGTAACAGATTAACGTAATATTTTGTTAGTTTGTGTGCTACTTTATTGTTGTGAGTTAAAATGGCTCAGTCTAAACAAGTGAAGACAAGACAAATGTCGGAATGTCCTATTTTTGGAAGATTTAGTGATTTGTGTGAAGTTGTACTGCCTACTTACGAAAATGTAATGAAGTATTTCCTTAAGATCTTCGTGGCTTTCAGACTAAGAACCTGACGATCTTAAATCGAAACCTCCCTGAAGACGCTTCAAACACTAGATGCAAGAATCAATACGAAAGCTTTTCGTTTCATTAAAGAACTTAAACCGTCTATAAGGACGTTATTAGCGGAATTCAAACCGACCGGGCACGTAACATAAGGCCCCAGGATTAATTAAAGCCCCTTGTAAAAGTTCTCCGCGGGAAAGCATTCAACGCCCTGGTCGATACAGGGGCTGCCCAATCTTACATAGGAGAGAAACTCCAGCGATTCCTGAAACAACAAGGCACTGTAAATTGCCAACTAACTCAGATCTGCGTCCAATTAGACGATGGCAGAATCGTCAAGACACAAGGCCAGTATAAACTCACACTGCGCGTCGTAGATACCCTTTCTAGCGACGTAATCGTAGGGCTCGATTTCCTCACCAAGTACAGAGCTATTATCAAGCCCGTTGCCCAGGTGATAACTCTAGGTCAAACCGAGGTGCCCTTACATGCCCACCAGGACCTAGAGGGAGTAGCCGGCATCCAACCTTTGTCAAGTTTCTCGAGGAGGAGTTACAAAAGTTCCAAGGCACCAGAGGTCCCACTACGTTAGTTGAGCATCCTATAACCCTGAAGGAGGGCACTGGACCCATTAAACAAAGGTACTACCCTCGCAACCCCGCCATGCAAGCTGTAATCGACGCACAAGTCGATAAGATGTTGGCCGAGGGGGTGATAGAACCTTCCAAGAGTTCGTTCAGTTCCCCCGTCGTTCTGGTGAAGAAGCCAACGGGCCAGTGTCGATTTTGGATCGATTTCCCAAAGGTAAATGAGGCAACGCAGACCGATGCATATGCCATCCCCTTTATTGACGCGATCTTGAACAAACTCCGGGGTGCCCAGTACAGAAGCACCTTAGATTTAAAACATGGTTACTGGCAGATCCCTTTGGCAGCAGCAAGTCGTCCCATTTCGGCCTTCACAGTGCCTGGACGGGGCTTGTATCAATTTAAAGTAATGCCGTTCGGGCTTCATTCGGTGGCGGCGACGTTCCAGAGGTTCCTAGACAGCATCATAGGTCTAGAGCTGGAGCCAAACGCCTTCTGCTACTTAGATGACATCGTAATCGTAAGCAGCTCGTTCAACGAACATTTACAGTCCGAGAAGTATTTCAGCGGTTGCGGACAGCTAGACTCCAACTGCAAAGAGAAAAATGTAACTTTTGCCAGCCAGAACTTAAATATCTAGGTCATATAGTCAATAAGGAGGGAATTCATATCGACCCAGAGAAGGTGGAGGCCATTACTCAGATGGAGGCACCCAATAATCCGAAGACTATCCGCAGATTCCTGGGAATGGCCTCCTGGTACACAAAAATCATACCAGGATTCGCTCGGCTGGCGGCCCCCTTGAATGAGCTCCTGAAGAAAGGCGCCAAGTTCAAATGGACCGAGAGGCAACAGGAAGCCATGGAGCAACTGAAGACAGCCTTAACTTCAGCGTCGATGTTAGCATGTCCCGATTTCTCTGTGCCCTTCGTGCTCCAAACAGACGCAAGCACCACTGGCCTGGGAGCAGTCCTCACGCAAGTGTTAGAGGGCCGGGAAAGAGTAATTGCGTATGCCAGCCGTTCCTCGACAGATGCTGAAACCCGTTACTCTGCAACGGAACTAGAGTGCTTGGCAGTACTCTTTGCGATCAAGAAATATAAGGGGTACCTGGAAGGATACCATTTTAAGGTAATAACTGACCATAGGAGCCTAAAGTGGTTGCAAAAATTACCTAATACCTCCGCAAGGCTGGCAAGATGGGCTCTCGAGCTTCAACAGTATGACTTCGAGGTCGAATACCGTAAGGGAGCGTTGAACCACGTAGCTGACGCTCCAGGAGGTCCTAAAGAAGGCCTCTCTCCCGTGGCGGTTCACCAACCAGAAGTCGACTGCCCATGGGTCCAGAGGATGACCAATCTGGTGCAAGACGACCCCGAAGCGTACAGCACGTGGAAGGTGGAGAACGTCAGCCTCTATAGGAGCTTCCCCAGCGTCAGCGAGGACCTGGCCGAGGGATTTCAACCAATATGGAAGTTGTGTGTCCCTAAGCCGCAACGAGCCCAAGTCCTGCAGGAATGCCATGACGGGCCCGCTGCAGGACACCTGGGGGTGACGAAGACTGTCGCTAGAATACAGAAGCATTATTATTGCCCAACAATGCAACGAGAAATCACCAAATACGTACGTTCTTGTCCTACTTGCCAGGAATAACAACACAGCCAACGCCAGACGGCCGGGAAGATGTTCTGGTCCATGGTACAAAGCCCTTGGGAGGTTTTAAGCACAAACCTCATCGGGCCGCTCACCAGGTCATCCAAAGGCAACATATGGCTCCTGGTGTTTCAGGATCGCTTCACGAAATTGGTCGAGGTCCACCCGCTACGTACCGCTACCGCAAAAACAGTGGTCCAGGCCCTAAGAGAAAAAATAATTTATCGATTTGGAACTCCAAGAGTTATTGTTTCAGACAATGAACCCATTATACCAGTAAGCTCTTCAGAGCTTTGACCGCGGAGTATGGCATCAAACACCGGCTCACGCCCCCGTACACACCCCAGGCCAACCCCGTGGAGCGAGTTAATAAGGTCGTAGGAACAATCATCGCCCAATTAGCCCGCGGAAATCAAAAACAATGGGACGCGTGGTTGCCCGAGGTCATGTTTGCGATAAACACGTCCAAACACGAATCAACAGGCTTCACGTCGGCCTTGCTCAACTTAGGGCGGGAAATGTAGCCGCCAAAATCCGTACGCGCAGCTGCCGATCCCGACATTAGGCCCGACGATGAAGCTCCAGACCCAGGTCTGTACCGCGAACAACTTCAGAAATTAGAGGACGTAATGAACGTGGTAAGAAATAATCTCGCCAAAGCCTTCATCAGACAAAGCCATCATTATAGCCTCCGAGGACGAGTATCGCCCCCAGGTCGGGCACCAGGTCTACAAAGGCGATACGGTACTCTCCGACGCCGCCCATGGTATCACCGCCAAGTTAGCCGCAAAATCTCGGGCCCTACGTCGTCCAAAGAATTATTTCCCCCGTCATCGTACAGCTGAGCGACCCCCGGAACGGTAGGACCATCGGCAGAGCCCACGTGAAGGACATCAAACCCGCGTATCAAAATGAACCTACTCTACCCGCTCCTACCTAGAGGGAGTGAGATAACGCCGACTGCAGGTATAAAAGTGGGGACCTGCAGTTCATGAATTAATTAGTCCAGCCACCTTCTACGAAGATGCCACCGGTACGCAACCGAAGCGATGTTCGCCCCTAGCCATTCCAATTGAAGAGGAGGCCCAAGGGTCGAAAGAAAATCCGTCCCTGGACGCCACATTTGTACGCCACCCCTGGTTCACCACCTAGGGCCGCCTGGAGTCCCCTGCCGAAATGGAGCCCGGTCCCGGCGATGCTATCGCCCTTGCCAGCCACGCCGGAGAAGAAGAAGCACCGCAAGCCGGATCCTAAACCACCCGGAGAAGGTCTGCAGGTGAGGGTTCCGCTCTCAAGACTCCACCCCGAGCAGGAGATAACCATCCGACAATTATCCCTGAAGTTCAAGCGGCTGTTTGACGGCTCTTCGAAGAGCCCAGCCACGTCTCAAACGAAGTCCTCATGTGCGTGTTGCCCCCAAGCCCGGTGACGACTACCACCCTCTGGACGCCTCGAGCTTTAAGCCCTACAGCCGAGACCGGCACGGGGAGTAAACATCCAGAATTTCCGCCAGAACTCCAGCCTGAGTCATCGTCCGAAGTCCCCATGGACGAGGCAGTGGTGCCTCTGACCCCGGGTGGCTCCTTGGCCGCCGTCACACGGGAGCTACAACAGCTCCACCTCCCAGAGCCAGAAGTGGAGATTACGGATCTCCCGGAATTAATCCTGCCCGAGTCCGAGGTTATGGAGTTAATCCTGCCCGAGCCAGAGCCCCAGGTCCCAGTGTTATCACTCCCCGAGCCAAAACCCCAGGCCCCGAAGTTAACACGGCCCACGCCAAAGCCCCAGGTCCCAAAATCAACGCTCCACGAGTCAGTTCCCAAGTCCCCCGACGTCGCCGCCAGCGGAAAACGCGCCCACCGCAAAAATTCAACCTGAAGCTACCCTCGGGAGAATCCGTCAGGATGCTGAAGTCTGTCGCAGAACAATTGGGACTCAGTTAAGTAGCCCCATCCTTTAGAGAATTCAAAAATAATAAATCAAATATTTCATGTATTTTTACAATAAAGCTTGATTTTAATGTATCCAACGGGATCGTGAGCGCCTGCTGGGTTAGGCAACTCGTTACACTTCTTCGGTCGGGGCCAGGTCGTGAGCTCGAGGGAGACCGAAATAGACGGAGGCACCCTCTATCTGCCAAAACTAGAAACACAAGAAACAAGGTCAATTTTATTTATATTTAACAGTAAATGGGGTTATAATTTCGTTTAATTCGGGGGTGTTGTGATTGAATTTGATGTGGGGCGTAAGCCCGTCTCGTTATTTATGCTGCAGTGCCCCAGGACCGTTTTAAATGTCAATAAAATTACTTGTCGTAATTGCCGGTGTTACGTTAACCTCCAAACAGGCTTACGTGTTTAATTTTGACTTTGAAGCTTCTAATTTAATACAAGAGCACTCTAAGGGGTTACTGGAAGCTGGATATCAACTTTCTAAGAGGTGAGTGAAGCTCATTTAAGTTTTATGAATAACTTTCGTGCTCTGGCACAATAACAATTTTGAAGGGCAGTGGAGGTGTTTACTGTAAGCATGTAATTTGTTTCCGGAAAAATGCGTGAAGCTCCGAACTTTTACAAGGGGCTTTAATTAATCCTGGAGCCTTATGTTACGTGCCCGGTCGGTTTGAATTCCGCTAATAACGTCCTCATAGACGGTTTAAGTTCTTTAATGAAACGAAAAGCTTTCGTATTGATTCTTGCGGCTAGTGTGGGAGTGTCTTCACGGAGGTTTCGATTTAAGATCGTCAGGTTCTTAGTCAGAAAGCCACGAAGATCTTAAGGAAATAATGAATTTAGGGGGGTTTGTAGAAGGCAACAGGTCCGTACTCAGGATGCCACGATCACCTCCAGGGGATGACAGGTTGAAAGAGATTTATAAAATCCCGTTTAAGTCCTTAGTCAGAAAGCCACAAACGACTTAAGGAAATAACTGGTTCAGGGAGGCTTAATAGGAAATACTGGTCGCAGGAATCAAGTGAGTTTTGCAACGAGAGTAAACTAATTTATACATTACCCATACTGTTTATCAGTGCTGGAACTTTGAGAGGGATGCGCCGAAAGACGTCCACTCGATGTCGGCGCAGAACGATAGTTACGCCGCGTTATCTTCCGTTATCTTCCCGCACTCAAATGCGTATTAAATTGCCATCTGTAGACTCCATTTGTGACCGTACCGAAATATTAGATAGAGCTGCTGCAGCTATAGCTAGTGCTGCTTTACAGGACTTGGGTGTAATCACAGAGGAAGACAATGCCAAAGTAATAGACAGGATGAAAATTAGAAGGATCAAGATAAAAAAAATCGAAGAGATGTCATCAATAACAGTCTTTATGATCAGATAACTGAAAATAGAAGATTGTTTTTTGATGGAAGAAAAGACAAAACAATTGTTCAATAAAAGAAAAGAACTAAGTTGTACAAAAAAGTTATTTCAGAAGAGCACGTTTCACTAATAGAGGAACCAAACTCAAAAGTTTTTAGGCCACGTAACACCTAAATCTGCCACTGGAAAAGGCATATCAGACAGTATATTGGAGTTTCTTGAAGATAAAAACCGTTGTAAATACTGGACATAATACTGGTGTTATTTCTTTGATGGAAAATGAAATAGGAAGACCTTTACAGTGGTCAGTTTGTTTGTTCCATGGAAATAAGCTACCTTTGCGACATATTTTTTGTAATTTAGATGGTAAAACGAAGGGACCCAATGAGTTTAAAGGCGGACTAGGTCAGCAGCTGTGGTTACTTTCTTGCCAATTGAAAATAACGTTCCGCTTTTGGAGAACAGAAATGATTTAAGTACAGATCAGGAGGTCGATTCTCGAACTGCACGGTACGTAACGCTTTAGCGATGTGTTTTACAGTCAGATGCCGAAAAAGCGCATTCTCGAACACTTAACGTTACGCGGGACGTTGTGAACGCTTAAAATATTGCATGCCTAATACATAGTATACACGTGGTATTTCCCGTTATCTTAACCCCTTTTTGTTTTTGTGGTGGAAAATGAGCGGGATTTTGAGAAGAAAAAGAGGGCTCCAAAGGTGACTGAAGAGCAGAAAAATATTATGGTGGATTAAATCGAAAACAACCAGAAAATGGTTAGGGGCAAATTAATTTTACAGCAAGTGATTGTAGGGAATTGTGGGATAACTTGGCTGGAATCCTCAATTCTTGCAACGGAGCAAAGAAAACTGGGGAGAAGTGGCGAAAGGTATTTTATTTTAAATTACTTACCTACCTAATTTGTTACATGAAAGAAAATAACAAAATGTTAATAAACAATTGTAAGTGCTGGCAAGATATTAAAAGGGTGACGAAGAGTAAAGCTGCTGAGGTCACCAAGCACCAAAATGGTACAGGAGGTGGAAAAAGTATACCAATGGCCTGTCATGTGTCCAAGAAAAGATACGATCCTTAATTCCTGATTGTATTGTGGAAAGACACGTAGATGTTATGGAAGCACAGTGCAATTTGTCAAATGTATGTCGCACTAAACTAGAATATTGGGCCTGTCATGTGTCCAAGAAAAGATACGATCCTTAATTCCTGATTGTATTGTGGAAAGACACGTAGATGTTATGGAAGCACAGTGCAATTTGTCAAATGTATGTCGCACTAAACTAGAATATTGTAGATTTTAAGTAACATTTTGTATTGGTAACTGTTTCACACAACAGTATGATCGCTAATAATTATTATTTGGTGAATTACCGATCGTATTACCATCGACTGAAAATGCTGGAAAGCCCCGCACAGCTGTAAGTGATCTTTTTAATCGGGACAAAACCCCCAGCAGTACCCTCACCACTGCTGTGGTTACTCGCGAAGCAGCAGGTTTGTCGAAAGCGATGTCACCAACTGTGGAAAATGTTTCAGAATGTGAACGTGTAACAAATGAAACTGGAAATGATTTAGTTGTTTGCTTTCGAGGGTGAACCAGTAGCAAAAAAGTTTATAACTGGTGAGGAAAAAATAAGTATGTAGTATTTATTTAGTTACAAGTTTTATTTTTATAGGTCCTACACCAACAATACGTAGACGGGTCACTGCTACATAGGCTCGGTTACAGCGAGCTATAGGAGCCACAAATCAGTTGGCAAAAATTGCTACAGCAAATTTGAAACTTTTTTCTTTTTTTCCTAATTTACTTTATTAGCAATCAGAATAATCACAATAATTCTATGTGCTAATTTTATGTGTAATTAATTAAAGTAGTGTGAAGAAGACACCCACTGGCGTTACCCCCAATTTAGTTTGTTAAATCCATTGGCCACTTTCTTCTTAATCTTCTAGTTTCAGGTTCTTCGACTAGTGGCTCGTCTGTTACATTTGGATGATTTTCTAGAGACTCGTGATGTTTTACCTCTTTTGTTTTGATTACGTCTGCCACATATGGAATGTTGAAATCGTTGTGGAGGGTTAGGTTTGACACAAACCATGGGGCGTTGGATAACATTCTAAGTGTTTTTGATTGAAAACGTTTATAATCGATTTGCTAGCGTATCTCCAAAGTTCACAGCCGTACGACCAAATAGGACGCATTATGCCCTTGTATATCAATAATTTGTTGTCTAATGTAAGTGCTGAGTTTTTCGCAATAAGCCAATACAATTTTTAAAGTCTTAGGTCCATTTCTTTGCACTTTTGGCTCACATGTGTCTTCCACACTAGACGTCTATCGAGATGTAAGCCCAGGTATCTGACATCATATGTCTGAGGTATGCGTATGCCATTGAGCGCAACTGGAGGACACGTTGAATGCTTCGTCGTAAACGTAACATGCACCGATTTGTCTTCATTTACTCTTACTTTCCATTTAGTTAACCACGTTTCCAGAAGATTTAGATGTTCTTGGAGTAGTGCTGATGCTGTAACCCGATTTTCACTACATGAAAGGATTGATGTATCGTCAGCGAACGTCAGTATACTTATTTCTGCGGAGGTTGGTAGGTCATACGTGTATAGCAAGTACATTAGCGGACCAAGTACGCTCCCTTGTGGAACACCGGAATTAATTCCTCTTATCTGGGATGTTTCATTTCCCAACTTGGTTTGAAAGAAACGATCCTGTAGGTAAGAGCGTAAAAGTAAGTAGTACTAATATATTTTTGGTTTTGGTACCCAGCCAACAGCCGTTAGGCCAATTATAGGCGTCACTGTACATTTTATGGGGACTTCCAACCCCACTAATGACTGTCATGATGTTATTATGACATCCGGGACCAACTATTTCCGTGACAGCCGTATCACGAGGCACCGAGAGAAGCAGCAATGGAACTCCCATCCAAGTTCTGGCCAGAAAGAGCGTTCATTAACTGGAATTGGTGTACCTGAAAAAAACGAATAGCAAAGGTAATGCATGAGACAGGGTCGTTCCCTAACCACACCATCAAGCAGTTAAGGGACAAAAGAAATGAAAAACGATATAAGGAATGGAGGGAAGAGCGTTTGGACCGGGCAAACGTTGCACCCCATGGCCCAGAGCATCCCGGCAGGCCGGATGCGGAGGGTGGCCCACCAGCGGAAGAGGAGCGTTCGTTCCGGGCGAACAGTGGAGGTGAAGCGGTACATGGCAAAGAGCAGGAAATAGCGGACCCGAAACCGCTCGCTGACGGAGTCCAATCCGAGCGTCGCGGCTGGCCGCACGCGGAGGGAAACCCGCCAGCTGAAAGGAACGAGCCGACAGTAACCGAAAACGCGGCAACGGCAACCGTTGCCCGAAAGGTCCCGGTTACTGTCATCGAAGGCCCAGACGACCTAGACTCTCCAGAGATGGTAGCCTGGAGAAGAGAACTAATTAGGAAAGCCCTGGCATGGGAGAGACCAAGCAAGGTAAAAGTACCGGAGGGTGACAAAGGTGTAATCCAAGTACTACGGGAGGCCCTCCATCTGGAGTTGGAGACCGGTCGTCCGCCACAACGGCAGATCGACCACGTCTACCAACTGACGATGGACCACCTCGCCTCGGCAGGTGGTAAAAGGGAGCCATATCCCAGGAAGGGCGGCGACAAGCGCACACGCAGGCGGTACGTGTACGCCAGAGCCCAGCAGTTGTACAAGGATAAACCCGGGTTACTAGCGAAGAAAGTGAGCGGAAAGGTCTCCCCACGAAGTGAGAGACTTATACCATAGGTTGTGGGAGACCAAGGCAGAGGTCCAGGCCCCGCGTTGGGAGGAATCGGAAGAGGACATCCCGGTGGACGACGTACTCCGGTACGTCTCGGTCGAGGAGGTCAAGGCCCGAATATCCTCAACAAGCAGCAAAAGTGCTGTGGGACCTGATGGGATAGACCGAGGTGACCTAACCCAGTGGACTAAAGCAGAGATACTCCCCTACCTATTCAACTACATCCTGGTTGCGGGCACACAGCTAGGAAAGTGGAAAGGGAATCGCACCACCCTAATACCCAAGGAGGGAAAAGGCCCTTCAGAAGATACCAACTATCGCCCCATCACCATCTCTTCTATCCTAAGTCGAGTGTTCTACGGAATCATCGGTCGAAGGATGGGTGAAAGAGTGTGATTCGCAGAAAGGCAAAAGGGGGTTGTCTCCGAACCTGGATGTTTCAACAGCCTCCATATACTCAACCAGCTCCTGCGCCACGCCAAAAGCAACGCCGGAATGGTGGTAGTACAGTTAGATGTCTCCAAGGCGTTTGACACCGTCCCCCATGAGGTCATAGAGGCAGCACTGCACCGTGAAGGACTGCCAGAGGTACTGGTTCGGATGGTGATTGAGTCGTATAACGGAGTGCACACGGTTTTGAAGCAGGGTACACTAGAAATGCCACTGCAACTCCAGCGGGGTATAAAACAAGGCGATCCCTTGTCCCCTTTTATCTTTAACGCAGTATTGGAACCCCTGATACTGCAGCTGGAGCAAGAGGTGGGTTACACTATTGGAAACCAGTGGGGGTCTCAAGCCTGGAATTCGCCGACGACCTCATGCTCATAGCGGCAAACGTCCCAAAAGCAAGGCAACTACTAGGGCAAACGGAAGCCTACCTGAAAGCACTAGGTGTGCGCATATCAATAACTAAATACTCAAGCTTCCAAATAAACCGCACAAAAGACTCCTGGTTCCTAGTAGACCCCCAGTTGACAAGTACGGAGGGTGATGGAGTACCGTTTGCTGACGCGGACTCCACATTAGATTATCTGGGCATGAAAGTTTCACCTTGGAATGGCATCACCATCCAGGGCCTAGAGGAGGACTTCAAGGAAACACTTCAGAGGGTGAAGAGGTAATCGACTCTTCATTTTGCAAAACAGACCTCTGTGCCACACCATATCGAAAGCATTGCTCACGTCCAGGAACACTGCACTACAGTAAATTTTGCTTTAAATGATCTACGTATATTTGTTAGTCGGTGACATTGCTGTATTATTGAGTGCTCGGATTGGAAACCAAATTGATGATTTGGTAGCCATTTATCTTGAAGTGCACTTTGATTTATACGTTTTAGTATTAACTTTTCCAGAAACTTAAGAGGTTGTCGGAAGTAAACTGATAGGAAGGTAGGACTTGATTTTGGGTAGGAGGTTTTCTCGGTTTAAGTATCAAAATAATTTGAGGGAATTTGAGTGATAATGGCCAGTGTGCGAGACGCAGTATTCCATTGAACAGAATTTGTAGATGCTGTCTCAAGTAGGTGCTTTAAAATAGTTCCTGTTACAAGGTCGAGCCCTGGTGATTTTTTATTATGCAGAAGTTTTATTTGGGTTTCAATTTCATGGAGTTAAATTTTGTATTAGAAGCGATAGCTGTAATGGAATTTCTAAATAGTGTTCGACTTCTTGATCAGGGTCGTTGAGTTTGGTTGAAAGGTGTTTTGTAAATGCTGTGCAAATGCCTCAGCTTTTTCATTGTCGGACCTTGTCCACGTTCCTGTCACATCTCCTAGAGGCGTTACATGTTCCTTAGGGCGTTTAATTCCTCTGGTCACTTTCCAGATTGAGTGATTTATAAACAACGAGTGAATTTGTGTACAATTGAAAGGTGTCATTACGAATTTCGTGTAGTGTGCTTCTTAACTTGTTATTTAAGTAGTTCAATCTGTCTGCTTTTATCTGCGATACTACGAGTACGCTGCCAAGTTGCTCTTGCTCTTTTTTCTTTCACTAGTTCCATTATTTCAGTAGGGATATTAGGAGTATTGGCTTTCAGCTGGAGCACTTGCGGTGTGGAATTCCATCCTGCTTCCTGTACAGTTGTTATGAGATGGTTTGT
Organism: Agriotes lineatus; assembly: GCA_940337035.1. Classification (NCBI taxonomy): domain Eukaryota; kingdom Metazoa; phylum Arthropoda; class Insecta; order Coleoptera; family Elateridae; genus Agriotes; species Agriotes lineatus. The sequence goes on along the minus strand of CALNHX010003311.1, from coordinate 50,429 downwards.
TGCGTATTCTACATCAACTTTTGTTTTCAAGCTTAAATGTATATTAAGAAATTCGTTTATATGAGTTTCAAACACGTCCCAGTTGGTTTTTGCATTGCTGAGAGTAGGTTTGGGCTCTTTATAGAGTATGGTTGCCCTTACGGTAACTATTACAGGGGTATGAAGGGACGAAATATCGTAAGTGGGGACAATATTCCTAGTTTGATGCCATCCCGTGAGTAATGAAAAAATCCAGTAAGTCCGGAATATTATTGGGATCCGAAGGCAAAATATGGGCCAATATGTTAGGCTGCCCGTTGAGAGGAAGTTGTATTTATTATCTACCATAAGTTTATAAAGCTCTCTGCCTTTGGTAGTTGTTAAACGTGAGCCCCAATCCGTGATTTTAGCATTAAAATCTCCAACTGCTAGAAACCTAGGCCCTAAGAGTTCGAAAAAGGGTTGTATCATCGTTTGGTTATAATATGGCGTGGATGACAGCAGACAGCTGATAACACTATGGGTGCCGGAAGTTTCTCAACTTGTATTATAGTGCCTTGTACATAGTCCATTTATAAGAAGGTTACCTGGTAGCGAGGAGTTATGAATGATTATGGCCGGACCACCATGTGCTGTGCCATTTGGATGCTCTGTATGATATATTGAATAATGAGGTATTATTAGGTAAGATATCGACGTGTAATGAGTTTCCGTAATGAGTAAAATATCTATATTATTGACTCGTATAAAGGTTTCAACTTCCAACTTTCTCTGTTGTAACCCGTTGGCGTTCCACAATGCAATTTTTAAAAACTTAGCCATTATTGAATTAATTTATTAATGACTATAGTTTGCATATTGTCAGGACATTTTTAATTCTACAAGTATGTGCGACCTTTTTGGAGTATTACTGTCAGTAAATAAACAATGTGACTACCGGACCAAAATGTGTCACTGCGCAGGTCGTCTGCGCAGCCTGTCAGACTGCAAAAGGCATTACGCAGATCCTCTCTTTGCGCAGCCAGCCAATCGAGGTCAAGCCCTGCGCAGCCCCAGCCGCCATATTGTAGAGGCGTTGGCCCCCGTGCGGCGCTCGCAGTTTAGGGCCCCCAAGCGCAGGTGACCGGATGCAGGTGTCGGTGTAGTTGGAAAGTGTCGGAATCGGTTCCCGGGGAGCGGGGCCGGAAGGCGGCAGCCTGAAGCTTTTTCCAGCCCTTGTGGCTGTTTCCAGCCCTTGTGGCAATTTCGAAAACATATTATTATATTGTAAGCATGAGAAATGAGCACGAAGCGATAGCGCTTTCCACAAGAGTTGATAAGGACTTAGCGAGCGCGCGTAACCACAAGAACTGATAGCAGATAAGCGGAAAGCAGTACAGGATATGCTATCTATCGGTTAAATAGTTAAAGTGTTCATAGTAATCTGTAGGGAGCGACATCTAACCACTAGCTAGTATTCATCTACTAGCTACACATTCGTCTGTTTTGTGTGTGTGTGTGTGTGTGTGTGTGTGTGTGCGCGCGTAGGTGGCGCAATACTTGTGGGGCCACACACCATACTGTAACATGTGTTGTGTGGCCTCCACGACTTGAGTGGCCATACACATGGCCCCACAATTTCCGACCTATTTTAATAGTTTCAACGTGGCCTCCCCATTCCAAATTTATAATCCCGGATAATGGCCCCACAACTGTATTAAAAATCAGATGTGTAATTGACCACATTTTAACAGTCGTTGTGTGGCACAGGATGGTGGCGCCCCCTTCATTATAATTGAGGAGCTTTCACGCAAAAGCGAATAAATCCACTTTTCGAAAAAAATGAGTTATACATCATTTCTATATAATTTCGATGCCAGCTTTTCATTTCTCCACTCAGTTTTGAACAAAATCGAATAAATCCTTTGTTAAAAGAACTACAAAGTAGGATGTTTCGAGCAAAATCGGATAAATCCAATTTTATAGCAAAACCGAATAAATCCACAGTTTTTAGAAGGTAGTAGAGGTTTGAAACTTTACTATGTGATTGTGATAAAATGTTGAAGATGTCGCTCGCTGTTCTAATAGTCGTAATAATTTTGCTTAACATAACCTAACCGAACTTACGCTTAATCATCAGCTGATTGCAACGGAGTATGCACGTTTTTGTTATTAAAAAGTGGTGCCCATGGAGAATTTAGTGTGTGTAAGGGATGCCAGTGTTGGAAGTAGGCAGCGTAAAGGGAACGAATCCATTCGTTTAAAAGAAAAGAGAAAGAGGTGAGATTTATTTTAAAGTTTAAGCAATAGGTATACCTAACTTAAAATTTTGACAATACATTTTAGATATTCAGATGCGGCTCCAGAGAAGAAATTTAAGAGAGAATGCAAGCATACAGGGAACACCTATTTTTGCAGTAAAATTAGAAATTGTGATGCTACATTAATTCGCAAGAAGTTCTACAAGTCACCAAACAAAACAGAGCAGGACATGAAACTTTGCCACATGATTTCTGTGCTTCAAGCAGAAAGAAAGAGACCAGTAAAAAATAACCCAAAAAAACGATCACTTAACATAGTTTACTTTCTAAAAAGAGGCGACCATGTACCTGTACGAGTGTGTCAAGCTTTTCTTCGGAATGTACTTGGCATAACAGTTCACAGAATCAACCATGTTGCAAATATTATAAACAAAGGAGACGCACCCAAAGAAACACGCGGTGGTGACCGTATCTCTATTAAAAGTGCTGCTAAACGGAAAAAAGTCGAAGAATTTATTGGACAACTTAAAGGGCAGGAAAGCCACTACAATAGAGCAAAATCTAAGAGAATTTACCTACCTTGTTCTTTGAGTATATCCAAATTGCATAAGATGTATAATGCAAAGGCGGGTGTTGATTATACAGTTAGCTATTTAATGTTTAGGAAAGTTTTCCTAACAAAATATAACATAGGGTTTTCTACCCCTGCATCAGATTGCTGCGGTCAATGTACAAGACTTAAGCACTTAATAAAAATTGAAAAAGATCTTGAAAAAAAGAAAGATTTTATAGTACAATATCGTGTTCATAATAAAAGGGCAAAAACGTTTTACGAACTAATGCAGGAGAATCCAGAAGATGCTGTTAGCTTTTGCTTTGACTTACAACAGGTCCAGCCTCTTCCTCGGACAACTATTAGTGATGCTTTCTATTCACACCAAATAAGTTGGTACTCGTTTTGTTGCGTTCAGATGAACTCCAAGCGTCCGTCATTTTATTTGTGGACTGAAGATATGGCTTCACGTGGTTGTACAGAAATTGTATCTGCCCTCCTATCACACTTGAATGGACTATCTTTTGAAGGCAAAAAAATGATACGACTATTTTGCGATGGATGTGGGGGGCAAAATAAAAATAGCCACATTATACATACCCTACTTTACTGGCTAAAATGGAAGTCTCCTAGAAATATCACACAAATAAATCTTACCTATCCTGTTAGGGGACATAGTTTTATGCCTGCTGACAGAGCTTTCGGTAGGGTAGAAAAACTACTAAGAAAAAATCCTACAATTGAATCAAAAGAGGGATACTGGAAGATATATTCAGAAGTAGGTGATATTAAATTATTAGGAAAAGACTGGCGGATTAAGGATATTAAAGAATTGCAAACTTTTTACAAAAAAGTGAATGGGATAGCGGACGTGAAAAGAATTGTTTTAAAAAAAATAAAAACTGCAAACAATAAGAACAAAGTCTCTCTAATCTGCTATCAGCACTATATATTTCAGACGGATAATGAAATTGAACAAAATTTAAAAAAAAAACAAATCTGACGAAGACTTGAACTTAATGATATTGAACTACACCGCCCTATTCCAGATAAAAAAAAGAAAACTTTAAGGAAGCTTATGGCTGAGCAGTTTGGAAAAGATTGGGAAACCCAAGAAGCTCTGGACTGGTACAAAACAATTTTGTGTGTACAAAGCGAGGAAGGTGGTGCACAAGAGGAAGGGGCTGAACAAGATGAAGAGCAACTGGATGAAGAAGGCGAAAGATGCGACTGTTTGGAAGAGGAAGATGCGCTACATATCTAGATTTTTCAAATTTTTCACAAAATATTATTGTACTTTTTGCCTTATATGTAAGTTTTCATAACATTATAATAAAAACTCGATTTTTAACGAAACCAAGAATATTTTATATTAAATATTAGTATTTTTCGTGCAAAAACGAATAAATCCAAACTAGTTTTTGAAATATCTACTAAAGTATTTAATATTTTTTAACGTTCTATAGCACATCTTTCAAATCATCATAAACTCAACAATTGTCAAGCAAAAGTGTTTTTTTACGTTTCATCGTTTAGCTGGTGGGACAAATTGCCATTTGTAGCGAATTACTAAATATGGATTTATTCGCTTTTGCGCGAAAGCTCCTCAATTATAATTTCTTCATTTGGCGTTCGTACGTTATTGTGTTCTAGTGTTGTGTGGCCACCATGTACGAAAAGGGGAGCTTTGTAGCTATTTTTAATTAAGAAGGTGGGTAGTAATTAGTAGTTTATTTTCAATGCGATTTATCAACAAAACTTACCATATTGAAATCGATTTACAATATTTCTTGTATTTTCAGTATTGGACAATATTACGCTTTAAAAATTCAAATGTGTACAATTTCATTCAGTAGGGGAAATGTATTCTACCTGTAACAATACATGGTAAAGCAGTAATTAACAGCATAACAAACAAATTGATTTGCCCTTAAATGCAATTTATTTTAGCAATTTGTCATGATTCCACACGTAGAAGTCCTTTGATCATTTTAATTCTTTTAAGATTTTCCTCTTAAGGTTCTCAATAGCGTTCAGGTCGGGGGATTCCCCACCAATTTAAGAACCCTAGCTTTGACCTGTTTTTTTTTAGGAAGTGTGGTCATACCTTTTGTATTGTGGCATGTAGTGACGGAAATAATTTAAATAATTTGGCCACCCACCGTATTAGATAGATGCGAATAGTCAAATACACCTCCAAATAGTCGAAGCACTTAAATAATTGCTTCGCTTTCTACAATTAGATGTGTTATATAGAATAACAATACATGCGTTGTCAATATAGTAATTATCAGCAAAACTGTCAAAACTTGTAAAACCGAATTCACATAATCTCAGTGAACCTACCAATACGCGGTATTTCACATTCAATTAACGGGTATTTAGATTCTAACTATATTGAACGTCAAATTATAAGCCAAAATAACAATTTAATTATCAAATTGTAGGTATTAAAACTAATAAACAGACGAACAATAACGCTCTTTAGACTATTTTTATGTGCAATAATTATATTGAATACTATAAAATGTAGGAAATTGCTAAATTAGTATAAAATCATTAATACTTCAAATTTACTTAACAATTAATTTGAGTATTTAGTATAATTTTATACAATCTATTTCCACATATCATAAGGCATTTTTAGAATCATTTTGGATAGCGGAATGTAGTCAATATATACCTATACCTAGTCATCACAGAAAACTTATACAATAAAATGGTTGGAGAGATCAGGCGTAGAAGGGAACATGGGAACATTATATACTTTGGGTTCTCAGGATAAAATTTTTACTAATAGTATTATATGTACGGTAAACATAATAAAACGAACCAGATTTCAATTTCTGTTGACTCTTGAAGAGAAAAGCAGATACTAAATCGCGTTAACAATGAGGAATGCGAAGATAATACCGATGCACCGAACGTGATGTATGATAATTTACAAAAACGAGAAATACATGAACTTAATTTAGAATCAGGTATAGCAAATGTCAGTAATAACGAATTTAAAAAATATGACGAAGTTAATGTTTGTGATATAAAACATTTCTCTGAAACCGAGAGCCTGGCTACCGCTGATGTCCAGCCTGGCTACCGCTGATGTCCCAAATATAAGCGAAAACGAGAAGAGATTAATTTTAAAAGAAATTGTAAATTCAGGCTACGGTAATATAGACCTAATAACTAAACAGAGTTAACAAGAAGTGACAGAATTGCAACCAGTGATGCACTCAACCAATGAGTGCAATATCACAGATACGCCAAAAACGTAATATGACTGCACGTCATAATTCCTGGTACGTCTACATCAAAAATGGATTGTACCAGGGTTTACCTTTCAATCATCGGGCAGCGAATATAATCCCTCAGTGGTTCCATCAACTTGCAGTTCTTCAGAAGACGTTGACGAACTTACAAAATCACTCAAACGTTCTTTTGAACAATCGACTAACCTAACGACAGGAATGTCATCTCCTCTTTTGGAGTCACTTTCTGACAATGGTGGTATTGAACAACCTACTAAACTGACCACAAAAATGCCTTCTCAAATGACTTCAACAAATGCGTTTGAACAATTGAATAACTTAGCTACCCCAATGCCATCTCCTATTTCAGAGTCATTTATCAAAATTCCAGAATTTCAAAATTTGGAAGAAAATGATAGCGACTCAGAAATTACTAGGAGGGAAGTCTGGATCAAGTTTTCAAGTAAAACTGTTATAGGAAATCGCGTGTATGACAAACGACATGCTTGCTACTTTTGCGACAAACTAATTGGTAACGTTACCAGGCATTTAGAACTCGTTCACAAAGAAGAAATGGAGGTTGCGAAGTTATTGGCAATGGATAATAATTCTAATGAAAGAAAGGATGAGTTCCTATGTTTACTAAGAGCAGGCGATTATTACCATAATAGCCGAGTTTTAGCTACACGCACAGGATAACTAATTTTAAGTCGACGTCCATCACAACATAGCACATTTCAGGACCTAAAAGATTATGGGCCTTGTACGAATTGCCTCGGTTTCTTTCTGTTACACACTTTATGACGTCACGTCAAGTATAAGGGTCCCGAGTGGTGTAGCTTGAACAAGCGTCCACGTTCGATCAGCAGAGTTAAGCAACGCTGTCTCTGGTCAGAACTTGGATGGGAGTTCCACGGCTGCATCTCTCGGCACCTCGTGGTACGGCTATCACGGAAAAAAGTTGGTCCCGGCGGTCATAACAACATCATGACAGTCGTTAGTGGGGTTGGAAGTCCTCATAACTGCACAGAGACGCCTGTAATTGGCCTAACGGCTGTTGGCTGAGTGCGAATTAAATAAATAAATAAATAACTGCCCGAATAAAAAGAAGTTTTCTTCTAATTGCAAAAATCGGCGACGGGATGTTATAGGTGAAAGCTATGCTCTTTTAAGTTCGTGGTCTGAAACTTATACATCTGTAGAATTTAAAAAATGTATACTCGCTTTGTTCAAAATGGATAACATTTCTTCCATATGCAAAAAAGATCAGCTAATTATTAAGTTGGGTTCATTACTTTTTAAAAAATTCAGTGCCCAACAGCATGACTATATACGTCAGACTATGAGGCAACTAGGGAGAGTCCTACAAGTAAAATTAGTTAATCCAAGCATTTCAAATTTGAACGAACTGCTGCAACCTAAAAACTTCGATACTCTTATTGAATACGTAAAGAAATAGTGTATATCCACAATAACCGATCAGAAGTCGCAAAATTATCAAACACCTTCTCTTGCCTTAAAACTAGAACACAATTTTACAAAATGTGCACAAATAGTAAGAGGTATTGCTTTGCGAAAAGGGGATTTCAAGACCGACCGCGAAATGAAAGGATTTTTAGAAATCATGAATATAGAATGGAATAACAGGATCTCGCCAACAACATTAACGACTTTATTTAACAGAAAAATGAATTCCACGCAATTGTTACCTGTAACAGAGGATATATTAGAACTGAATAAGATTTTGGACATTACTATCAGCGAGTTATCAAATTCTCTGTATTTAAACACTTCACAAAACTGGGGAAAGCTAGCTGCAGCGACTTTATCCAGAATAATTTTATTTAATAAACGGAGGTCTGGCGAGGCATCGCGAAAGACTTTAAATCAGTATACATGTCGTCCGAGCTGGGATGAACAATGTACTTCTGAACTCAAGCAGTCGTTAACATCATTAGAAATCACCTTGGCAAATCGCCTAACAATAGTGGAAGTGCATGGAAAATCCAGAAAAAATTTTAAAGTTAGGAGAAAACAGAAATATTGGTAGGTTACATTTAAAAAAATTGAGCTATGGCTAGCTAGCTATTTCATCCGAAACATTTTTTAGTATTTCCTATTAAAAATTTAAAAAATAAGGATTGTTGATCTAATTTGTATTTAATTTTTCACCATTTGCACGCCAACTTGTTAAAAATTGCCCACTTGAATATAGATCTGATGGCCAATTTTCTCTAGAGAAACAATCGCATTTTTCTCCATCATTTTATTATTAACCAATTTAAAATTTAAAAAATCCACTGTCACGAGAATTTTAAATTATACCATCTAAAAAAAATATATACAGGGCGCTTTCTAAAAATGTGAAGTTCATGTCACTTCCAGTTTAACCGGAAGTGCTAATTTAGCGATTTATAGCAAGTACATGAAATAATCAGCTTTTATGAATAATTCAGGATCCTAATTGTTTTTATTAAATAACAAACTCCCAACCTCCCCATTTGAAATAAAATATATGGTAAATAGTCCAAATAATATATTTAAGAAGGTCGCTATATGTTTCGGGAATAGTCGACCCCATCTTCAGGCGAAAGGTGTGGTCGACTATTCCCCGAAACATGTAGCGATCTTCTTAAATATATTATTTGGACTATCTACCATATCTTTTATTTCCAATGGGGAGGTTAGGAGTTTGATATTGAAGAAATTCTCATCCCATTTTGAGATCATGAACCGCCGTCTATTTATTGTTTTTATTAACTTAAAAATTGTGAAAAAAAACTAATTTCTACACCAAGAAGTAATGTGAACCCTGTATTATGTAAAGTAAGTACTATAATATAAATAATTGAGGGTATTGCAATAAATTATTGCAGTCAGAAGATCCTTCAATGCGATACAGAACCAGGAGCAACCGTATCTTGACGCTGTTACAAACGCCACGTTATGAAACCAAAGGTCTTACTCCCACCGAAGGAAATAATTTCCTGATGAAATGCGTGGAAAATGTGGAAACGTCGACCCACTCTTTGGGAACAAATACAATTTCTAACATAATTTTGGATAATACGAGTAACAATAACAAAAGAAAGTACAAAAGTCTGAAGGATGAACTAGAAAATGATCAGCAAAATAGTAACGTTGCTCCCTCCGAAAGGAACAATATGGTGATGAAATGGATGGAAAATGTAGAAACGCCGACCCATTATTTGGAAACAAATACAATTTCTAACATAATTTTGGATAATACGAGTAACAATAACAAAAGAAAGTACAAAAGTCTGAAGGATGAACTAGAAAATGACCAGCAAAATAGTAACGTTGCTCCCTCCGAAGGGAACAATATGGTGATGAAATGGATGGAAAATGTAGAAACGTCGACCCATTATTTGGAAACAAATACAATTTCTAACATAATTTTGGATAATACGAGTAACAATAACAAAAGAAAGCACAAAAATTTGGAGGATAAACAAAAAAATTACCAGCAAAATAGCAACGTTACCAACATAGATATCATAACTTCAGTTAAAGTTAACACAGATCTGGAGTCTTTGGCCAACTGTAAAAGTAACGATGGTGATACTAACAGCAGCCAGAAGACTACCGACAAAACACCTGAAAATGACAACACCAATAGCAAAGTTACTAACGATGATAATGGCTATAAATCCATCGCTGCAAGACATTATTAATTCAAACTCTGACGAAAGCAATATTGACTGTGAAAGTATAAAATCAATTTCAATGTATCGCGAATCCCCTAGTGAGTATCAGACACAGAATTTAGTTGCAAAAATTCTGCTAGAGATTCCGATAGCATAATTATGAAAGCTGTTGATATTGTATATAATATTAACGACAATAAACAAAAAAAGGTACAAAGAAGTGACAAAATAAAAACAATAACGGCTAAAAATGGAGCAAACAGAAACAAACAAGTTAGAAGATATACACAAGAAAAATTGACAGACAGTGAATCAGAACCTGAAATTTTGGTTAACTCTGCTAAGCGAAATGAGGTTACAGGAAACAGAATTGGGGATAAAGGACACTGCTGTTATTTCTGTCATAAAATTATGGGAAACCTTGCTCGCCATTTTGAATTAATCCATAAAAATGAAACACCAATATTTGCAAATGGCTAGAGTTATGGCCGCTTCTTTGCCTGGATTAGGAGTAACAACCCTAAGTTTATTTGATCTTGGATTTAATCTTATTAAGAAGGTTCTTTCAAATAAAAATTTTTACACTGGAAGTTATTGCATTTTTAAAATGCATCCAGCTACTTTATTACAAGATTCCCCTTTGCTAGCAAAGGATTGTTCGAATTATTCTTTTCCTGGTCATCCAGTTAGTGTGAAAAATTTACAAATTCGCATTCGAAATATATCTAAAATGTCAGAACATTCAGGCCGCTGGGCAGCAGTATTCATTCCGTACCGTGAAGCCCATGATGATACTCATTATAACGAAAAAGTTGAAGATTTAACATATCAAGAGGTAGCAGCAATGGCTTATGCTCGTGTAGCTCCAGGACATCTGGATTTGTCAATTAGATTTAGAATTACTGATCAAACTAATTATTGTGCTAGACCTCGTGAACTCACTGAAAGCATTGGACTTGTTATAATTATATGGGATACAATATGTAGAGATAGCTTTAGTGCTGGTGTCGTTAACAGCTCGTTTGCATGTGAAGTAGAAGTGTTGGGACATTGTGTACCACACGAAATCTTTGGTCCCCGTCATAGAACAAATTGTTCAGCCGGTGATTTTAAAGTAAAGTGTCTTACATCTGGAGATGAAGTGAGAGTTCATAGTGAGGAAGGTCCAGTATATTTATTGCCATAGTCCTTCTTCTCCTGCTCGAACTCCCTCCACTCGTCCTGTTCGTGTATGGGCGCTCCACCTTCTTCCCCTTCTTGTGTACGCTCCTTTTTCGGGGCCTTTAGTATCCTATGTTTTCTGTAAAACTGCATAACTATTATGTTATCTAGTTATACATAAAATTTTATATATTTTATTATGACTGAAATTTATATATGTTATAATTATCTGTGTGTGTAGCCATACGCTAAATAAATAAAAAACCAATAGTTAAAATTCTCACAATGCCGAAACATTCAAAACGACGCCGCGAAGCATTTGGCGAATTAATTCGGGCTGGTGACTTTCATCACAATTACGAGGTAATGACTCTAAAACGTGGCGAACTTATTTTAGTTAGGCGTCCCCCTAAGAAGGAAAAAAGTAATCCGAGTTATTCTAACTACGGACCCTGTCCAGATTGTTTAGGGTTCATGATGAAAAAGAGACTTTGGCATCATATTAAGTAAAACTGCAAATCCAAGAACGCAACTACACATGAAAAAGAAAAAAGAAAAATTATTTCTGAGAGTAGGTACTGCCTTGTTACATGGAATTATCTCTGCTGAATATTGTACCGAATATAATGACAACATATTAGCAAAGTTTAAAAATGACGATATCTCAGAGGTTTGCAAAAACGACTCAACTATATTAAAATTTGGGTACCTACAATTTTAAAGATATGGGAATACCCAGTGTGAACTCATAAGACAGACAATGCGTCAGTTAGGTAGATTCTTAATACGAGTCAAATTAATGAAATCCGAAATTAAAGATTTGGCAGATTGTCTTTTGCCAAAACATTTTGTTTAGTCTTGGTAGCTACGAAGTATTTATGTGGTAGATCATCTAGCAATACGAATAGACCTGAATTTGCGATACCATCTCTAGCGCTAAAATTGGGCCATGCTTTTAAAAAATGCCTAGGCATACTTAAAGGAGTGGCTCTAAGAAAGGGAGATATAAAAAACAATGAGATTTATACGTGTTTTTTGAATTTAATGGAAATGGAATGGTCCAATAAAATATCGTCGTGTGCACTATCAACAATGTATAAAAGAAAATTTAATCATAAGCAACTTTTACCACTTACTGAAGACCTGGTCGTTTTGACTAAATATTTAGATAACGTCCTCCAAAAACTTCGAGATAAACTAGCAAGCAATGGCAGCGACTATAAAACGTGGAGAAGCTTGGCATCTTGCACCTTAACACGGATTATACTATTTAATAAAAAAACGTTCGGGTGAAGCATCCAAACTAACCATTGAACAATATACTACCAGACCAAGTGTCAATGATCAGGGAACACAAGAATTTCTGTTGTCATTGTCACCTTTAGAGAAGAAGTTGGCTTCCACTATGGATGTAGTGGACATTGAAGGAAAACGCGGATCTCGAATACCTGTGCTATTAACTCCCGATATAAAGTAGGCTATTGATTTATTGATAAAATCAAGGTCTAACGTCGATATCTCCAGTAATAACCCATACGTTTTTGCCCCAACTAATAGCGAGAACGGACATTTACGTGGTCATGATTGCCTTAGGGCTGCCTGCGAAGAGGCCAACTTAAAACATTTTGAGAACATCAAAAAACCGGTGAGTAGCAGGAAAAGCATGTCAAAAAAGCAGAATAAGGGCAAAATTTTAATCCAACTTGATGCAGTTCCGGGGTGTAGTCCCATCACATCGTCCGCTGAAAAACCGGCGAGTGGTTAAATTCTAAAAGAATGTTTGGTTAGAGGGCAGAAACGCAAAATTGAGCCAAATTTGGAAGTAGATTTATTGATTGAGGAGACTGTAAGGGATTGCGCGATTGAGACTGGACATGGGGCCGTTCGCATCGAGGGTGTGCAAGACACATCAACGTTTAACACGCAAAAATTTATGAATATGCCAAGTCTTGATTTTAACGACGGGATACGCGAGAATTTACCACCACGCACCGCAGAAAAAGGTGAGGTCTCAGTCCCCCAATCCCACAAGCCCGGAACAAACTTTTGTTGCTATTGATTTCGAGGATACATTTTATGCGGAAGAGGCTTTCGATGTTGCTGCAGAGACCCAAAACCTCGGATTGGGTATCCAAGTCGCTTCAGGCTCAAGGCGACCGACCAGCCGCAACTCACAACTGGCAACCCCGCAACCACCGTCACAGAACAATACTGTGCGCATTGTAGCATCCGAAAGCGGACGAGCCTCTCCGGTGGCGGAAGTTGCAATGGGCACAGTAGCAACATTCGATTCCTCTGTTGCGTCCGAGGACACTGAGAGGGAGGCGGTCGATGTTGCACCATCATCCATTCCACAGGGTGATGGTGTGATATCGCCCATCTCTTCGGTAAGCGACGACGACGACGACGACGAAAACATGCCACTGACACAAAACAATTTAAAATCATACCAGGACAGAGTTGCCGCTCAGGTTGCACGAATAGCGGAAATTAAATCTTTGGAACGCTTGAGGGACGGTATGGATGTGCAGTTGGATAACATTGAATTACAACTGGCAGCCGTCACAAAAAAATAGTAAGGGTGAGACCCAAAATTGCCAGTCGGCACAGTCGTAAGGCTAAAAAATACGATGAATATGTACAACGGCGGTGCCAGCTGACGCAGCGGCAAGCTGAGGTCTCACGAACTCTAATAAACACCGCGAAGCGAATTTGTCAACTAGCGGCGGCAATTCACTAAGACAAACAAATGTAAGTTCCCTTAAATTCCAAGACGACGTAACCTAGTTCCCCATCCCCTCCAGGGTATCAAGGCTTAACGTCCACGTTCGTGGTACCTGGGTAGTGTGTTAGAGTGTGCTCCTTGTATTTACATGTCTGGCTAGGGAAGCGATACTTGGCGAGAGCGATACCTCTAACGTTCTAGCGAAGAGCCTACCCAGTGTAGAATTGCAATTAATCATTTATAATGTTTCAATGCACCGAATGTGGACAGTCCTTCACCAGAGCCGACAATTTGTTCCGCCACCGGAGAGAAAGTTGTCGTCAACAGCTGGGCCATCCATCTACGAGTGGTGAGTTTAAATTGTGTTGATGTAGAGTAGCACCTTCAGTGTAGTTGTATTAATTACAGGCGACGCTATGGAGACTTCGGTGGTGGGTGGTGAGGGGCCGAGTAAACGCCCAAAACTAAACAACTCCAGTAGTGATGGTAGGCGTGCTTGGTGTGTTTGTACAGTGTGTTAATAGTTTGTTTTGATAGGTGGTTTTCCAAGGACGCAATACTGTCACGTGTGCGATGAAAACATTCCTCGAACGTGCTTCGTTGGTCATCTGAGGAGCAATCGTCACACGCGGCGGTGCGGCGTCTTTCACTTGGGGAAAGGTGTGGTGGCCCTTCAAAACGTCTTCGAGTCCCGTGTGGCCAGTTATAGGATTTCCACGGAAAATGATCACATAAGCGTTGTGGAATATATGACCGAATTGAAAGAAAAATTTTTAAATTTGATAGAAGGGCAGCTAATCAAATTAATTAGCATCAAAATCAATTTCGAACTCTTCGGGTATTTTATTTTGGAAGCTCAAGATCTACAAGACGTAAAAACTTTTCAGACGGCTAACGAGGTAGTCACTCGCGGTAGAGACTTGAGCCACTTATATGATCATTTGACTGGAAGACTAGACGAGAAGGTGTCGGAATTTCAGGAGCGGGAATCAGGCGTCTGCAAGAGATCTGTAGCTTTTTCTAACAATTCTAACTTTGGTGATTTTCTGTATTGTCAGGATGGATCTTGGAAGCAGTTGTTGTACATTGAAGTCAACGTCAACAATTACAATCCATTTCGAGCATCCTCGTACATCCCGCTCCCAAAGCAGATTCGGCGCAAGAAAGCGATCGTGAACGTTCAAAACAATGACGAATGTTGTTTCGGTTGGGCAGTAACCTCGGCCCTCTGTGAACCAAAAGGATTGCCTAATCGAACTTCTTCGTATCCGGATTGTCGTGAATTTTTACAATGGACCGGTATTGAATTTCCGGTTCGGTTGCGCGATATTTCTAAATTTGAAACAATTAATCCGCAGCTTTCTATAAACGTATACGGTTTGGAGAAATTTTTTAAAGACAATGTAACTAAATATGAAGTTGTGGGACCTCTGTACTACACCTCCTATAAAAAAAGGTGGCATGTAAATTTATTGCTTGTAACTAACGACGAAGGTAATAGTCACTACTGTTGGATCAAAGATTTGTCTAGATTAGTATCGCGACAAATAACGGTTAGAGACGGTGCAAAGCATTTTTGCGACGGCTGCCTGAACTACTTTAGAACTGAAGCACACTTGACTATGCATAAAAGTTATGACTGTAATCATGTGTATACTAAATTGCGAACGACAGAGTTGATCACCGACAAGTGTGGTCAGGTAAGATCGCAGAATATTCTCAAATTTGAAAATTATCAGAAGCAATTTGAAGGTCGGATTCGTAGTGTACGCGGATTTTCAAACAATTTTGGCACCCGTCGATGCAGGAGACCAACAACCGGATCCCACAAAACCGTATACGATTACAACCTGTAAACACATACCCTACTCTTTCGCGTACTATTTGAAATGTTCGTATGACGACAGCCTGTAAAAATTCGAAATTTATCGGGGGGAGGATGCGGTGGACATGTTTATAGAACGTTTAGATAGAGATGCGCAAAACATCTATTCGCATCATTTGAAAAATGTACCTATGAAAGCTATGTCTGCTATGGAAGTTCACAACTTTAACGAAGCCGTTTCATGTTACATTTGTGATCGACCGTTTGGTGAGGGGGATGTAAAAGTACGCGATCACGATCATTTGACTGGAGACTATCGGGGAGCCGCCCACTCCAATTGTAATTTAAATTATAAACTTCCAAATTTTATTCCGGTATTTTTTCACAATCTAAATTACGATTCGCACCTGTCTGTTAAACAATTGGCTCAAAATAACGAAGACATTGATGTCATTCCGGTAACTAAAGAAGAATGCATTTCGTTTGGCAAACGTTTTTGGGTTGATGAAATTTTTGTGGAGGGAAAGCGAAAAAACATTTATCTGAACATCAGATTTTTGGATAGCTTTCGCTTCATGGGCTCGTCTTTGGCATCGCTGGCCGACACGTTGTCGGATGGCCAGTGCGTTGAAATTCAAAATCAATTCGGAAATGGCATCAAATTTGAGTTGATGAGACAGAAAGGTGTGTTTCCATATGCCTATATAGATTCTTTCCAAAAATTAGATGAGTCTGCTTTACCCTCTATCGAAGACTTTTATGACCGTCTAACCGACACCCATACTTCTCAGACTGATTACGAACGAGCCGTGAAGGTTTGGGAAACTTTTGGTTGTCAAACGTTGGGCGAATACTCCGATGTCTATCTCAAATGTGACGTGTTTATTTTGGCAAACGTGTTCGAAAATTTTAGAAATTTTTATTTAAAACATTACAAGTTGGATCCAGCTCAGTACTACACGGCCCCAGGATTAAGCTGGGAATTTTGACATTTTTCAAATGTCTGCCGAGTCCAATACCGGGTACGTGTTGGAGGTAGATTTGGACTATCCACAGCATTTGCACGACGCTCACAATGACTTTCCCTTTTGTCCGGAGCTTCTTATTCCTCCTGAGGGAAAATTTAAACAACCCAAATTGATTCCAAATTTATATGGCAAACGGAAATATGTCATTCACTACAGAGCATTACAGCAGGCCTTGAATGCGGGTCTGACTTTGGTTAAAGTACATAGAATACTGAAATTTACCCAATCTCCTTGGTTCAGAACCTACATTGATTTTAATACTGACTTTAGAAACCGATCGACAAACAACTTTCAGAGAAATTCTTTTAAATTGGCTAACTGCGTATTTGGCAAAACATTGGAGAACGTGGACAAAAGGGTTGATGTAAAGTTAGTAAGTCATTGTGAGAAAATTGCTAATAGACTGGGTGCTGAAACGTTGATAGCGCGACCTAACTTTAAAGATAGAATCTGCTTTAATGAAAATTTAATAGCCGTAGAAATGAACAGACTGTGGGTTTGGTATGCCAAACCTAGTTATGTTGGTTTCTCCGTTTTGGATATTTCGAAAACTGTCATGTACGATTTTTTATGGGTTTCTGAAAAAACGTTATGACAATAATTGCTCTTTACTCTACACAGACACTGACTCCATTATAGAAATTAAAACAAACAATTTTTATGATGACATGAAACGCAACCTTCATTGGTTCGATAATGAAAATTATGTGGATAATCTGCACGGTATTCCGCAAAACCGAGTCTGTTTGTAACACCTGGACCCTTCTTTTTAAGGGATTAATTATTAATTTACCTCGGATAAGCTCATTAGTCGGAGACAGAGTTCAAACGTACTTTTCAGCCACCATACGAAGTTAACAAATACTCAAACAGAATTTCCTGTATACACTTTATTTGTTTTAACTATGTACAAAATAATAAAGCATGAATTAACGAAAATAGGAGACTTTCAATCACTTTTACGAATGATTAATTTACAATAACGGCGCGAGCTGCCCCTTCGCTTGCCGCAACCAAATTCTCATGCGGATGAGAATTGAAATCGACGGCTGGAGAGGCTCTCTTCGGGCGTTTCGGGCCTCTTCGCTGTTCTCGCACATACGTGGACCCGCGCAGTGGCTGCGCCGCTGGAGATAGCTGTCAAAGTTCTCACCTCGTGTTTCTGTAAACAATCTACAAATTAAATCTATCAATACACGTTTTCCACCCTTTCAGGGTGACGAGAATAGGTTGAATTAGAACCCCGGGAAGGATGCCGTGCAGCGGCGTGATCACGGGAGGATTTATCCAAGCCCCGTGGTTCTCGTGAATATGATTGTGGAAGCCTGCACGTTCCGGCGAAGTGCCGCAATTTTCAACAATTAACAGGTAAATTTACATTTACTTATTACTCAAATTGAAACGGGAGCTAGCGTTACATGTTGGCAAATTCAAGGACGAATATGCTGGCGTAGTCGTACGTAGCTTTTATGGGGTCGGTGCAAAATCATACTGTGTAAACAGCGTATCTAAAGTGGACAAGAAAGCCAAAGGAGTGAAAAAGAGCGCTGTTCGGAAGTATCTGACCAGCGAACTTTATCAGGCCGTTGCCGAGAACAAGCGGGAGACTGTCTTGTGTCAAATGTACGTCTTTAAATCCCGTTTGCACACTATGTACACCGACTTAATAAATAAGGTTGCGCTTTCGTCCCATGATGACAAGCGCTACGTTATTCCCAACACTACGAAGACACTAGCGTGGGGTCACTGCAGTATTGCTGATTACAGGCTTGACGAACTGCTGCGGGCAGCCGCAAACCAAATGTAAATTAAAGTATGTTCGCGGAACAGTATTGGTTATTATTTATAGCAGACGTCTCACCAAACGAACCCTTTCTTGCGCATAGTAGTGTATACTATATATGTAGATTACGAATAGTTCCTAGTTTGTAAATAATAGCTTTGTTAATATGTTTGCGATTATATATTCTTACTGTAGTTATTGTTGGGAAAACAAATACGCTTACCTGTTTTGAATGTTAACGATAAGTTTATATATTTTAACAATAGC
Source organism: Agriotes lineatus (assembly GCA_940337035.1). Taxonomy (NCBI): domain Eukaryota; kingdom Metazoa; phylum Arthropoda; class Insecta; order Coleoptera; family Elateridae; genus Agriotes; species Agriotes lineatus. Next base: position 31,952 of record CALNHX010003311.1, on the reverse strand, counting down.
AGCTACGTTAAAATGTTAATGATTTCGTTCTTTTGCTGTTGTCGCTTTTGTTGGGAGAAAGATGAAAGTGTTTCACAGAAATATTGTTTGTGTTTAGTGGCATTAATAAAACAATAATTTGCAGAAAAAAGTTTTTTATTTTGAGAGTGCTACAGTAGTTCTTTAAGTTATACGACATTGCTTTTAGATATCCAAGAGTTGTGTCGATTGTCGAATCCCAACCACTTTACATACACCAAATTTCCTTTTTTCTTCAGAACCTTTTCGACCAGATATACGTCCGAATGTTTTGTTTTCTGCAGTTCATGATCGTAGAACCCTCCTTTAATTTCCTGACCTTCTTGGTCCGTGAGTCGATAGGTTGTTGGGTTTGTAAGTCGAACAGTAGATATTGTGAATACTTCGTTGCTCCAGCTTGGCGTGTATCCCTTGCTAAATGCCGAACGATACTTGCTGATGCGTACCGAGTCCCCTGTACGAAACTTTTGAGGTCTCGGATCCACGGTCTTTGTGTGACTGTACGCTGTGTTTAAAAGAAGTTTCGCATTCCTTAAGTTCACTTCGGCAGGTTTCATTCCTATTGTGCGATGCTTGGTTGTGTTATACTTTGCTACGATCTTGGGTAGAATATCCAACCATTTGTAGGACCCTAGCAGGCTGAACTGCTTCCACATCATGTTCTTCAGGGTGCGGTTGCACCTTTCCACTATGCTGCTCTTCATACTAGAATACGTGCTGTAGTGATTGATATTGTGCTGTCGCATTAATCGTTGAAAATCGGTGTTGTAAAACTCTTTCCCCAAATCCGTCTGCAAGTTTTAAGGTGGCACCTTTACACTCCTCAGCACTTTACCCACGGCAACTGTTACGTCCTTTCCTGTTTTACGTTTTACGGGATAGGCCCACACATACTTCGAGAAGGCATTAATGACTACCAGAATATAACGAAAGCCTTTATTGACTTTTGCATAAGGGATCATTTCCACCAAATCAGCTTGATATAAATCGTTCAAGCCTTTTAGGATAACGCGCCTTCTCTTGAAATGTGTTCGTGCTGGTTTGTGGAGTTCGCCAACTATGACTTCTTCAAGACTCATTGTCAACTGTTGCTTTCTACACTCCTACGGGACATTTAAGCAGTAGTTGCACGTATAACTTTTGGTTTATGGATTCGAATTGCAGTTTATCTCCTCGCCGCAAAGTCTTACCGACAAACGTGGTGTGCCGGATGCCGTTGATGTATGATTCTACCGAAGGTCCGCTGACTTGAACACTTATGATCTCGCCGGTCGTTAACGGAAAAATGTACTCCTTATTACCGAAAATTTTGGAATATCCGCTTTCATCGTACCCACGCCCCACTAGCACCAGTGGTACTTCTATATGGAGTTGGTTTACATATTTCACTTTCATAAAGATACGTTTGGGATGAGAACCATAGCGCGCGCTATGGTAGTGTCTTCCAAATGTGTCTATCGGCATTACTGCTTCGTCGTTGAATGCGTTCTGATCGACATTCCGTCGACCCTAAGGTTTTGTACCCCTTAGAAGATTATTTTCGCGTCTCGTAAGGCTTCGGTGATGCGGACTATCTCATTGGAACGACCCGTGTGTCCAGCTGCCTGAGAAGCTATTAATATACGCAACCGATTCACTAATGAGTTGTGATTCTTCCAAGGAACATATTCCACTTTTTTGTCCGTCACTGTTAGTAATCCCTTGCCACGCCGTGGTACCTCGTCGCTGGTCTGTCGGGAGCTTTTATGGTTGAGGAGGCAGTTAGAGGTCGTACTATTTTCATGTATTTAGACCCTGCGTTACCACTAACTCTTTGTGTGGGGTCGTAGTTTACACGATTTGCGGCGGAACGATCCACTATATCTAGATATTGCTCTAAAACTGCGTTTTTGTATATATTTGGTTTCTTTTTAAACATCAATTCGTACAATCCTGGAGTGCCTTTGTAGACTATTCTGTTGCCGTGGTCTGTAATAACGATATTTTCACCCTCGAACTTGATTTCTTTATTTCCTATAGCAAACTTATCTCCCTCTATGTCGAATCGGACTCCGTAGTGCAAATCGTACTTGTCCTCAGTATCTCGTATCATTCCTTCCACGTATGTGCGAGCTAACCCTTGAAATTGTTCTAAATATGGACCAAGAACTTCCGGTGCCAGCAATTTGTTGGATGGTTTCTCTGGCCGCTTGTACGCACCTTCTTCTGCTGCCGCCTCAGCAACCTCCGTTTGCAATTGCTCATCGTATTCCTCTACTGGTTCGCTCTCGGATAACACATGCGTCTGCAAAAATCGAGGTGTGGAGGTGTGTGATGGCCCCGGTGTGGAGGTGTGTGATGGCCCCGGTGAGGAAGTGTGTGACGATCCCGGAAAGTTTGGCGCAGAAACTCGGCCTGGAGTGGTTATCGCTCGCGGACGGGGCAAGGTAGAGGGAGTGGACACTCTACGTTTAATTGTTATTAGCAAATAATCCACTTTTGGTTCGTCCACTGGCACACCTTCTTGCTTTATAGTTGTTAGCAATTCGGTGAGCGGTTTGGAAAGAGGTTTGAATTGCTCAGCTAAAATCGATTAGGATTGGGCGATGTCTGCTTTTAAAGCTGCGTATTTCCGTCTAACGGATTGTCGGGTTTTGATAAGTTCTCTGGCCAAACGCTTAACCATGTTGCAACTCCTTCAGTTGTTGGTAAACTACTACCTTCCCTTCTTTGGCTGCTGGTTATATATTAAAGTAATTGTCGAAACCTTTTCTATATCGTCCCGCGTTGGTTTCGCTTTCTTTATCGATCACTAAAAATCCGTCATCCTCATTCCAACAATAAGAGCACAATGCTTTAAACTTGTCGAATGACATGTCCGTGTTGACATGATCGTCGTAAATGTGCTTCAAATTGGTGTTGTCTTGTTGGAATATGATGATGAGATTTGCATTATCTCTTATGAGCTGCTTAGGAATAGACGAATACGTCTGACATAGATAAAAACAATCTGTTTCGGTGACGCCCGAAACAAAAATAATCTCGAATTATGCTTTGCGTCTCGCACGCTACGTCGTCAAAAACTATCACGGAATGTTGTTTTGCTTGGGTTTGATCACCTCACAATCGTTACTATATTCGAAGAATCCAATGTCTCTCAATGTTTGGAAGACTGCTCTCAGATAATTATATTTGGGTTGATCGAGTGTTTTCGAATATATATAAAGGTTTGCGAATCGCAACCCATTTCGATGCACTAGTAAACTGATTATGACGTTGGTTTTTCCAGATCCGGATGGACCTATGATCAGACATCGTTTACATCCTTTGCCCAGTAAAGCGCTGTGCTTTCTGTAAGTCTCGGATATGGAATTTACTGTGTGATTTACTACCGGCAAGGAACACCCTTGCTTCACAATTTTGACGTTTTCCATCGTTTTCACTCGGAAGGAAACTGCGCTCTACCCGCCGTGCGTTCTCGTTATATTTGTTAATTCCGTTTGAAGAACATCAGTCGTGTGTAAGTCTTTAAGATGAAAGCTACTAAGCGCAAACAAACCAGTCATCACCGAACCGCCAAGCGGAAAGGTCGCGGTTTCCTGAATACCCTTATTGACAAATTACCCTTTGAACTACACATACCAGGGTACAAGTTTTGCGGACCTGGTACCAGACTTAAAAAGTCTTTCTCGAGGCGATCGAGGAAGGAATCTTCTGGACGAGGCCTGCAAGCAACACGACATCGCATACTCACAATCTAGCGATCTTTCGACACGTCACGCGGCAGATAAAGTTCTAGCAGAGAAAGCTTGGGAAAGTGTTACAGCAAAAGACTCTACTCTTGGGAAAAGAGCTGCAGCCCTTGCTGTGACTGGAATTATGAAAGGGAAGACGAAAGTCGGAATGGGTGTGAAACGGAAGTGTAGACGGCGAACGCATTCCAAACGGGTCGGTATCACAATCCGCACGCATTCAGGAGGAGCTCCGAAAACATGGAGGAGGAGGAAGCGGAAGCGGTCAAGAGTACTACCTCTTCCGAAGCGAGGAGGCATATTGCCGCTTGTACCCATACTTGCTGCATTAGGAGCATTGGGATCCCTCGGAGGTGGTGCTGCAGCAGTCGCTAAAGCAGTGGAGACTCAAAGGCTGCAACAAAGAATCTCCACGAAAAGGAGCGACATAACAAAGCTATGGAATCCATTGCTCGTGGAAAAGGGTTATATCTACGACCGTATCAGTCAAAAAAACTCCCGTTGAAGCTACCGCGCCGCGCGTTAACGAACATCGATATTGCACACTACGTTAAACGCCTAGAAATTCCACACTTTAGGGCAATATTTATGCGGGATGCCCTGCCTGTCAAGATTCGTAAACGACAATCTGGTGTCACTAACTTGGACGATGATGTTGGTCGTGGCACGCATTGGACGGCTTACGTAACAGTGGATACCTTTGTTCTGTATTTCGATAGCATCGGTCGCTTACAACCTCTAACCGAATTAGTGAAATACTTTCGCAGCGACGGTGGCAATAACACGATCACGTATAATTCAAATAGATATCAACGACTCATGTCATACACATGCGGTCACCTGTGTCTGAAATTCCAAATGAAGATGCAGAACATATTCAAATTTGTAAAAAAATGTTTAGTAATATATTTTCCTTAAGTAGCAAGCGAGTGCAAGTATTAGTAGAAAAGAAGAAGACGGGAAATATTGTCTACAAAGATGGGAGAGGAAAATTAACTAAATAACAGAAATACAACCAAAGAATTCGCGATCAAATTGCAGTAAGTCTTTTCCATAGAAGAAAAAAACTACAGCAGAAAAAATCTGCAAAGCAGTATCTTAGCCCGGATCTCAATATTTATCGAATGTATAAAGCCTTTAATGATAAGTACCCAGACACCATCGTGAAATATAACTACTATTCAAATGTTTTTCATAAACAATCCAAGCAATTACGATTTGGCCGTCCACGTTCCGACACCTGCTCTACGTGTGATCTGGTTACCAATACAGTGAATGTAAAGCGTGACATGCGTGATACACAGACAAAGTTGGAGCTACATCAAAGCAAGGCAGAGAAAGCTGTGAACGGCATGAAACATGATAAAAAACAGTGTTCCCAAGAAATCGACAGCAACACATGTATGGTTTCCCTTGATTTACAAGAAGTTGTCTTCGTCCCTACATTAACACACAGCCAAATGTTTTTTTAGCAGGCAACCTTCCTCCAATAATTTCTGCATTCATGTGGGCAATACAGACGAATCGTTTATGTGTCTGTGGGACGAAACTGTATGTGGCAGGGGCGGTAATGAGGCAGCATCGTGTTTATTAACAGTTGTCCTGAAAGAAAATTTTTCTGCATTTGGAAGAAATCTCGTAATATGGTCAGATAACTGCATAGTTCAAAACAAAAATAAAATGTTACTTTTTGCTTTTATATTTTTAGTCTTACACGGACAATTTGATTCAATAGAACAAAAGTTTTTGTGAGCGGACATTCGTACCATGCCATGCGATCGCGATTTTCCTCTGATCGAAAAGCGAAAAAGAGTTTGTAAAGTATTTACACCTAACTGTGTCAGGGCGATGATACAGAGCACACGTCTTATTAAACCATTTCGAGTAGTTAACATGACAAGAAAATTCCAAAGATGTTCAACACGCCGCAGACAGTTTCCTTAATACTTCAAAACTTAATATTTCAAAGGCATCTTGACATAAAGTTACGAAAGTAAAAATAAAGACACATAGCGAAATAGAAGATTGGGAAGACGTCAATGTCCTGAAGAAGGGAAAAAGTAAGAAGCAGCTTTCGCAAGTAGTACTGGCAAGTATTGAGAAGACTCCTCGCCTAAATAAGGATAAAGTAAAGAACTTGGAAGATATGGTGCCCTACCTTCCTGAAAAACATCAGCTCTTTTATGAAGAAATGATCGCGTTTGAAAAAGGCACATAGATCATTTTGTACTTCCGGATCTACTGGCACATATACCGTTTTTCAAAAAGTGTAGTTTTGTATTTTTTAAATTTATGTTTTGTTCTTTATTTAGTTTCTTTAAATGAAAAGCCTTGTACACATTAGCGAGCCGTTGCATGTAACGTAACGGTTACTGTAACCAAATTTTTTAGTGTAGTCGCCTTCCGAACTAAGCTCGCAAACGCAGCGCGAGCGCGCTTCGTGTCATGAGCTGCGAGCCACCGATTGTCGGTTTTTTGCTGCGAACACAAAGGGGCTCGCAGTGCACTTGTGGACGTAAAGCGTGTTTGTTGCGTACGTTCCTCGAGCCACGAGAACAGCAGCGACTGCTAGTTTTTCTTTTAATAATTATGGAGTGGGACGATGAGAAGTGTCTGCCTTGAACTGACATCTACCAGAACACACCAATTCTGTGGGATCCAAAGGACAAAACTTATTATAAAAAACCACTGAAAAAAGATGCTTGGGATGTAATTGGTAGTGCTATGAATACTAGCGGCGCCAACTGCAAGCAAAAAATGGTGAATTTGTTCGCATCGTACAGAAGGGAGAAAGTGAAAATAAAGAAGAGTAGAGGAACTGGAACATAGTAATTTTATTGTTTTTTTATTTAACTATTTATTTTATCTTTATATAACTACAATCGTACACAACTAGAAGTACAACGATAATTATAATGTATTTCAATAAGTTGGCAGTTTTTGTAATTACTCTTTTTTGCTATTATTGAGACAGATGACGTGTATGACAGTAAATGGTTTGCATTCAATGCATTGGAATATTTAAAGAATCGTGATAAGCCACGAAAAGGATTAACTACAGAGAGTATTGTAAGTAGTTATCTTTTTATTTTATTTGTTATTTTACGCATAGCGATCTTGCCATGGTAGTTTTCCTTCGTTCACGAAATATTCAGCTAATTCATCTCGAATTTCCTTAAAACGAGCTGCAGACCGCCGTGGGATCGATGGCAGTGGTAGACATGATGTCATAGGTTGATCATTTCTCCAGCTTCCAGGGGTTACCTCCCCGTCAGCATTACTTTCGGTATCTATAGATCAGGTGGAGCATAAACAGAATTTGAAGAGCTACGTCTTGCAAAATTATGCAAATAGATTGCAGACATAACAACAAGTTGGGCCTTTTCTAGCTGTAGAAGCATTGGTTTTCTAAGTACTCTAAATACTGAAGCGAGAATACTAAATCCATTCTCCACTACTCTACGAGCTCTTGATTCACGGTAGTTGAAAATTCTTTCTTTATACCCCCTAGGGTGCATTCCTGAATATGGTTTCATTATGGTTTCACTCAAGCTGAAAGCACCGTCGCCAAGAAAAAAGTATGGAATTGTTTGGTTTCTATTATTCAAGACATCAGGTTCTGGCAGTTTCAAACTTTTGTTAAGACTACTGCCTTTCAATACACCGCCATCTGAAATTCTTCCTTGAGCACCAATATCTACATATAAGAAGTTATAGTTAGCGTCCACCACAGCGAGTAATACAATACTGAATTGGGATTTGTAATTGTAAAATTCTGTTCCACTGTTGAATGGACACTAGATAAAAATATGTTTCCCGTCCAGCGCCCCAAGCGCATGCGGAAAATTCCACAGGTCCATGAAATCCCTGCTGACTTTTATCCATTCTTCTTGATTGCTCGGCATCTACAAGGAGTAAAAATAACATTTAATATGCTGAACTACAATTATTGTTAAATGGAAATATATTGCACATCGCAACTTGCCCGTCGCATTTTAACATTACAGCCATTTTTCAACTTTTCTAATATTTTCTTTTCTTTTAGGCGGACAACAATGCAGAGTCAACTGAGGACGATAACAGATATGTTTCAACGAATGAACCACTTACTAAAAAGTCGAAAACAGATGGAAAGCTCCAATCGTTAAAGGAAGCTTTCGGGATATTAAAATCAGCAGCAAATAGACCACCACCCCCAATCAGATAATCAAAATCCTCAACTGAGATCATTTTGTGATTTTATAATACAGAAGATGATGAATTATAGCTCTCATACAAAAAATGCAGTGCAAGAAGATATTTGTCAGAATATTTTTTAGAGCTGATCAAGGTTTTTACAACTATCCACAGCAATTTGGATACATTCCTCAATCTTCCTCACCTTCTGCAAGTACATCCTCTACACAGGCGCCATCCACAGTCACACACTCATCCGTTGGATACACAATTTCATCAACAGCCATTCCAAGCACACCACAAGCTGATCTACGAAATACAGACAGTGAGGCTTTTTCTTCTATGAGTGATTACTCTGAGTTGTATATTACCGAACTGATTTAGTTATTTTCTTTTGTATAAACAAATATATGTAATAAACAATTAAATAAACAAATTCGCAACATACCTTTACATACTCTTTGATCCATCGATGAGGGGTAGATAAACTTCTGGTACAATCGAGCCGATTGCTTGGTTGGATATACGAAATAAATATTGCAAACTTGTAAAAGAATCCCCAGTTGCCAAGTATCTCAATGTTACAGTTAATCTGCCTTGCACCGAAGTTGCTTCTCTAAACTTAGTATTTCTACTTTGAATCCTTGGCCCAACTATATTTATTAAATATTCAAAGTCTGTTGGATTCATGCGAGTGAAGTGTTTGTAATGACCACTTATTGATTGTGATTTTAAATCAAGCATTAAAGTAGAACCGCCCCATTCTTTGCACAACATATGCCGCCAAAATCTTCGTCAACGTTTATAGTCTTCAATTATGTAATGGATTAGAATCTACGCAGCACTAGTAATCATTCCATGAGATAGGCAGACATGTTTTCACTGCAAGCTCACCACGAGCACTAATATGGATCCGATCCGTTGCAGTTAGTTACAAGACGATTATGGACGTGCCGTCCACATTAAGAGGTTACAGTAACCGTTACGTTACATGCAACGGTTCGCTAATGTGTACAAGGCTTAATATCGTTTCAAATACCCACTAAATTTTTATCTGACGTATTCCTTATTTCGCTTACAACACCTTTAAACATAAATAACTCACAATGTTAGAACACCCTCTATAATCAATATTAGTTTCCACTGCCATCGTACCTACAACTTTTTGCAAACAATAAAGCAATACAAGGAGGTGGCCAATGGTAGTATTTTACAGTATGGTGAACGTGGCTGGTATAAACTCCCAGATTATATATGAAGCAAACGTTGACTAAAGTGAATTTATGGTAAGAAGAAGAATTTTAGAAACACTTGCTTTTCAACTTATAGACGAACATTTGAGCAATAGAATAAACGAAATTTTGGGTATTGAAGCAGCAGAAGAGACACAAGAAAGAGACAACCGTAGAAAAAACTGCTCTAAATGCAAAGGTAAGAAGAGAAAAACAAAGTATTACTGTGCAAAATGTAAAGTATAGTTGTGTTTGGAACATTCCTTCGTTGTTTGCCAAGATTGTTGTGAAAAAACTATGTAAATTTCAGTCAAGTGAGGTGGTCTTGTAAGTGAATAAATATTGAAATGTTTTCTTTTTTTACACTAAATACACTTTACTTTTATTATTTCAATAATGACATATGGAATTTCTTTTAAATCTTTTGAAAAAAAAAAATTTAAAAAGGTAGATGGTGCCAAAAAATGTACACTTTGCTTTGTAATTATATTGTGAATTTTCAAATAAAGTTAAAAGTTGGAATTTTGTCAGAGGTGTGTTTTATTATCCTAATAAAAAAATATATTTAGCAATGATCCATATTTTTCAAATTGGTAATGAATAAAAATACAGAATACCAAGGGGTCTGAGAGACCTACTGCGACTACTAGTGTTCAGAAAAAAAGTGCGACTACTGTAAGGTTAAAGAAAATTAAAAAGGAAAAAGAAATTATCGATCAAGGCGAAGCATCAACATTTTCCACTCCAAACAAGAAAAGGTCCGTTGTCAAGCACAAGACGGATATAGATGCGATGCATCAGGAAGTTCTCCGAAGAATAATTAACAATTTCCATATGATAGAAAGAAGGGTTTCGACGGTAAAGGAAATCCAGAAAAAATGTACAGACGATGTAGGCTATACCGGATGTTCTCGAAGTATATGCATAATTATGAGAAAGATGGGATAACGTTGGAGAAAAACTCGAGCGAATCGAAAAATTCCTATGGAATGCCATGATATAAAGCAGCTGAGGGTATCATATTTGAGAAGATTCAAGCAGTAGAAAGAAGAAGGACGCCCCATGAGATATATGGATGAAACTTATATTCATGCATCCCACACACATACAAAGAATTGGAGCAACGCGTGTCGAAAGGACAAGGCCCAATAATTGTGCATGATGGAGGACAGAATGGATGCGCGATAAATTTTCCAATCAAATCGAAAAACTGGAGATTACTACGATGAAATGAGTTCGGATAATTACCAGAAATATTTAAAAGAAGGACAGCTGCCGCATTTGCCACCTAAATCGGTGTTAGTGAATGATAATGCTCCATATCATAATAAACAAATAGAGAAATGCTCTACCTCCGCATCAACCAAAGCTGTAATGCAAGAATGGTTAACAAGGCGTAATATTCCATTTTCCACAACATTATTAAAACCGGAGTTATATCGCCTAATATTATTAAATAAAACAAACCATAAAACCTATATAATTGACCATCTGTTGCACGAAAAAGGACATACAGTATTAAGGCTGCCTCTGTACCATCCAGAATTAAATTAAATTGAATTGGTATGGGCAGATTTAAAACACAAGCGTTGCTTAAGAAAATGTTAATTTTAAACTAGCGGAAAATGTGGAAAAGCTAATTAATCATTTTTTGACACTTATTCTTCGGAAGAATGGGCCGCTAGGTGCCGGCATTCAGATAAATGTGCGATTGAATTAATAGAAGCCGAAGAAATTATAAACGTGGTGGTTGATGACCTAATTATTAATTTAGGCGAGGACAGTAGTGCTACCGATACGGAATCAGATGACAGCAACGGCCGTGGAAGTGATTCTAAACTGTCTGGTGTAGAAATGTTATAATGTTTAGTGGCAGAATTTTATTAAATTAATTCTTATATTCTGTATAGCTTATAAATTGTTTAACATATTTTTGTAGTTCAAAGTAGTTTTAAGAAAAATCATAAATAAATAATTTGTTGAAATGTTTTTTTATGAATACCGTCATTAAAGCTCAGTTATAATAACCACATCAAAATTTTAAGCAGTATTTAACTCAGCTCCAATTTTATTTATTTTATGCAATGTACACAACTTCATAAATTTAAACCTGTCAGTGCAAATATAATCATCTCCATTCAAATGAGCTTATCTTATCTTGCCATAAATCTACTTCGAGAACCGTAATGACCGTTGTGTTATTATTCTCAAGAGGATTTGCGGAATGAATGTTATTAGCTAAAGAATTTTCTGATTTTACTTGCATTTTGTATTTTTGAGATTCCCCTTTAGCAAGTAAACTTGTACACCTGCAACTTTCTGTTTATTCAAAGAACACCGCCAACGGGTGCAACAGAAAAGCGGTGTTTTTCAAGAATTGATTTTCTACTTGAGTGTACCGCTAGTGCCTGTTTGCCTTTCTAACCGACTCGGACTCTTTCCTGGATCTGCGCAAGTGAGAGTTTCAGATAGTTGTCACGACCTGTAAATGTGTATCGGTATTCAACTAAATACGGCAACAAAGTGGCAGTAGAATTGGATAACCTCCACTCCATTCTACCACCACTATGACTGTCTAACAGATGCAGACCTGTAACGAATAGGAGGACGCCGCTACTACATCATCTTGGGCGGCAAGTGCGGAAACAGCACGAAACTTGTCTTCGAGGAGATCACGACACCCCAGACAGAGATGACAACAACACCTCTAGCACAATAATTGACTGGAGCATAATATATTTGTTAGTATAGCTAATAGTTTTTACTGCAATCTAATAATTTTATACATGTGCGTTTTAGACAAATAAATACAATTATATTTACAATTGTTTTATTACACCGTAGTGCTTACATAAATACAGTTATATTTACAATTGCTGTTTTATTACACCGTTGTGCTCATAAAACCGTTACAGGAAAATATTTAAGCATGTCAGGCTGGCCGAGTGGTCTAAGGCGCCAGATTTAAGCTCTGGGGAAGCGTGAGTTCGAACCACACACCTGACAATTCTTTTTGTTCATCCAAACAATGTCACTGAAACAAAAATAATGGAGGTCATTGACTCCCCTCACATCCGACGAAAAATTTTCCCAGACAATGACGTCACCCTACATCCGGCGCAAATTCCCAGACAATGACGTTACCCCACATCCGGTGCAAATTCCCAGACAATGACGTCACCGCATATCCGACGCAAATTCCCAGACAATGACGTCACCCCACATCCCGTGCAAATTCCCAGAAAATCTAATAATTTTATACATGCACGTTTTAGACAAATAAATACAATCGTTTTATTACACCGTAGTGCTTAACTAAATACAGTTATATTTACAGTTGCTGTTTTATTACACAGTTACAGGATAATATTTAAGCATGTCAGGTTGGCCGAGAGTAGTGTAGTTAGACGGGTTCTGGCTCACATTTGACCTTGAACTTTTTCTAGGTCACGGGTCTAGCCGAGGTCATTGGCCTAGTCGTTGACCTCGGCCACTTCCGGGAATTTTTTGGACTAAATGTCTAATTTTGAAATTTTGACAAGACATCAAAATTTTCCCACGCTCGAGAGGATGTGAGCGTCTGGGAGGCAGACATGTTCATTCTTGCAGGATGTTGTTATCAGTAAATAGAACAATGGCATCCATTGTTTTAAAGTGGAGACGAAATTGGAGAACAATAAAGCTATTGTTACGCTTATCAAAATTTTCTCAGGCTCGACCGGATGTGACTCATCGTCTGAGTATGCAGACATGTCTATTCTTGCAGGATGTTATCCATTATCAGCTTCGACGATGAATAAATAGCCCGGTTTGACTGTCTGCAATAGTTAGTATTACAACGACACGCGCGCGAACATGTCTGCAACAGACAACGTTACCGAATTAAGTTCGAACTCAATAAAAACCATCAGAGACGCGATAGCGATTGTAAAATATAGTGATGAGGCTGAGACATTGATTAAACATGTAAATAAAACCATTTTAATTGTTAGTCGATTTATACGTAAGCATAGTTTTAAAAATGAAAATCCATTCAGGCTAGAGGCAAATTTAAGTTTATTAAAGGGGCAACGGCAATTATTGCGAAATTTAAAAGCAAAATTAGCAAAGAAGAGAGCGGGTGTAGAGAGAGTGGTCAACAACAACAACAAAAGAACAAGTTGGTATGGGAAGATGTAGAATCTTCTTTTAACAGTAGAATAAGAACAGGTATGATTGTAAATTTAGGTTATAAGGAACCACAAGAATTTCTTGCAAAAGCATACAGAAGTTTCTCAATAAAAGTAAAACAAATTATAAAAGATAAGTTAATGCTTAAAGCTAACGTAATATTTAGTGCATATTTTATAAAACCTAGTAGTGGCGAGATATATTTAAAAACGTTTGCTACTAAAAATGAAAAAATTGATTCTGGCACCAATTTAAAAGAGTGGTATGTGACTAATGTTGAGAATAAGTTGTTGACGAAATTAGAAGATTTTCAAGAACGTGATTCAGGTTGGAGTTTGCTTGAGATATTACATTTAAAAGTAAATTTAAATCATTACACACCATTAACAGTAGGTAAATATATTGAGTTACCTCAAGATATTAAAAATAAAAAGGCCGTGATTAACGTAAAAAATGATGACGAATATTGTTTTTTGTGGTCTGTAGTCTCTGCATTAGGTCCTGCAAATGGGAATTCTGATAGAACATCTTCATATCCACATTTCAGTAAAGTTTTAAAGTACTCGGGGCTAGAATTTCCAATGAAATTAAAGATATATCAAAATTTGAAACAATGAATGATTTACGTATAAATGTATATACGCTAGAAAGAAAAAACAAATTTGGTAAAAATTCAGTATTGCCATCTATATTAGTAAAAATACTCAAATTAATAAAGATGGCTATACATTTATTAATGATATCCAACGATGAGGGGCAGTTCCATTTCTGTTGGATAAGAAACTTATCTAGATTGGTTACAGCTCAAATGCATAAGAGAAAATCTCAAACTTTAGTATGCGATACGTGTTTAAATCATTTCGTAACTAAAGAATCACATTTAAGACATTAGAAATTGTAATGGTGTAAATGAAACTAAAATTAAAATGCCCGAAGAAGGTACAACAATAGAATTTAAAGACTATAAATATCAGGAAAAAGTACCATTTTCAATATACGCGGACGTGGAGTGTGTTTTAGAGTAAGAACAGAACGTTGTTTCCGAAATGCAGGGGTTTATCAAAAACATGTTCCATTTAGTATTGCGTATTATTTAAAATGTTCATATGACGACAGTTTATCTCGATTTAATATACAGGGTGTTAATAAAAAAACTTTACACACTTTAGCAGGTGATAGTAGAGATGAAAACAAGAAAAAATTCTAATACACTTAGGCCCAATACTCCTTGGCTTTCGAGATATGGAATTTTTAAATTTTTATTTGCACCTCTTATGAATGCGATATCGCGTTATCTGCGAAAAACGAACAATCGCAGAATACATGTCAATCAACATTTTGTAACAAGTCTAACGGTGAAATTACTTATTGCTATTTAAGTTAGTCTTATTTTTGCAATGGTTCAATTTACATGTGCGGAGTACGCCGATATGCATTTATGTTATGGCGAAGCTCATTGAAATTCGCGAGAAGCTAGACGAATTTATCAGCAGAGATATCCTTTGAGGCATATTCCATCTCATCCAACTTTTCAAGAAGTCGACCGTAGGTTAAGAGAAACAGGTTGTTTTAAGCCGCCAAAATCAGACAGTGGCCGACTTCGTAGAGTACGTACGCCAAACACCGAAGACATTATTTTGCAAGCTGTAGATAATGATCCTCATGTGAGTACCAGGCGAATAAGTAGAGCTGTCGGCGTCAATCATGTATCTGTTTGGCAGACCCTTAAAGAACAATTACTTCATCCGTATCACTTACAAAAGGTTCATCATCTACGGAGTGAGACGGACTACCGTCCGCGTATCCAATTTTCCCAATGGCTGGTACATGAATGTAACATAAATCCAAATTTTATTGGAAACATTCTGTTTACAGACGAAGCCTGTTTTACTCGTGATGGAGTTTTCAATTTTCACAATATGCACGAATGGTCAGATGAAAATCCGCACGCAATTCATGTTAGAAATCATCAGTTTGGATTTTCGATAAATGTTTGGGTTGGCATGGTGGGTGATTGTTTAATTGGACCATTTCGTTTGCCGAATCGGTTGAATGGTCAATCCTACCTAAACTTTTTACGTGACAATTGAACGATCTACTGGAGGATGTGCCATAGATGTTATTATGAACATGTATTTTATGCATGATGGAGCTCCAGCCCATTTTTTGCGTATAGTAAGAAACTATTTAAATGAACGGTTCGAAAACAGATGGATTGCCGGGGAGGACCTGTCGCATGGCCACCAAGATCTCCTGATCTAACGCCCTTAGATTTTTTTGTTTGGGGGTACTTAAAAGATCTTGTTTACGCCACTGAAGTGAACACAGAAGATGAACTTTGGCAGCGAATTGTAGACGCCTGCCAACAACTAAGGACTCTAGGTGTTTACCATCAAGTGCGTGAGTCTCTTCGACGACGGCTGCAACTTTGTTTTGCTAAGAGCAAGGACGACAGTTTGAACATCTTCTGCGATAACTTTAGAGTGCGCTAAATGCGTTTTTTGTTGTAGTTTTTTTTGTAAAAAAATGTGGTGTAAATAAAAATTTAAAAATTCCATATATCGAAAACCAAGGAGTATTGGACCTAAGTGTATTAGAATTTTTTTCTTGTTTTCATCTCTACTATCACCTGCTAAAGTGTGTAAAGTTTTTTTATTAACACCCTGTATATCGTGGTGCCGACTGTATGGAATGGTTTGTAAAAGAATTACAATCTATAGCATATCAAGTAAATAATATACTGTCAAATATAGAGCCTATGGATATTAGCCAGCAGGAAAACGAATCGTTTCAAAAATCAGTATGCTGTTACATTTGTAAACAACCTTTCACCGATAAAGACGTGGCGTGTACGTGATCACAATCATCAGACAGGTGAGTATAGAGGTAGTGCTCATCAACACTGTAATCTTAACTATAAAGATGCACATTATATTCCCGTTCTCTTTCATAATCTCAGCGGTTATGACGCTCATTTTATTATAAAACCATTGGCAAAACTGATTATGGGAGATATTAAATTGTTGCCTATAAATAAGGAAAAATTTATATCATTTACAAAACATGTGGATGGTACAAATATTGATTTCAGATTTTTAGACTCGTTTCGATTTATGCCTAGCAGTTTAGAACAATTGTCATTAAATTTACCGAACAATTTAAAAATCATTACACGCAAATTTTGCAAGAGCGAAGAAGAATTTGAATTACTACTACGTAAGGGTATCTTTCCATACTACTACCTAGACAATTTGAAAAGTTGAATGATAAAAGTCTTCCTAACAAAACACAATTTTTTAAGTCAGCTGCATGGAACAGCTATTTCAGATGAAAATTATGAACATGCACTGCGTGTTTGGAACACATTTAATATGCAAACTCTAGGCCAGTATGCTGATATGTACCTTACAGTTGATGTTCTACTCTTAGCAGATGTGTTGGAAAATTTTAGAGAAAATTGTATGAAAACGTATGGATTAGATGCTCTACATTTTTACACAGCACCAGGATTGGCATTTCAGGCAATGTTAAAAACTACTAAAGTTAAACTTGAGCTGCTGACAGATGTAGATCAACTGTCGTTCATAGAGAGGGGTATTAGAGGAGGGTTAGCACAGTGTTCGAATCGATACGCTAAAGCTAATAATCGATATATGGGTGAAAAATTCGTAGAAGCCGATCTTGAATCATATATCCTATATTTAGATATTAATAACATGTACCGAGGCGGGATGTCTGAATATCTACCGTATGGAGGGTTTGAATGGGTAAATGATTTAGATATTCCTAAAATTGATCATTTAAATACTCCGGAAGATTCTGACACAGGCTATATTTATGAAGTCGATTTAGAATATCCTCAAAATTTATTTGAACTTCACAAAGATTTGCCTCTATGTCCTAACCATTATACACCGCCAACATCTAAACAATCAAAATTGACAACCACATTATTTAAAAAAGAAAACTACGTAATACATTACCGCAATCTACAGCAAGCTGTAAGTTAAGGCTGAAAATTGTAAAAATTCACAGAATATTAAAATTTAAGCATCAGCTTGGCTTAAACCATACATAGATTTAAATACAAAATTAAGACAAGTCGCCAAAAATAATTTTGAAAAGGATTTTTATAAACTTATGAATAACGCTGTATTTGGCAAAACTATGGAAAATGTTAGAAAATACAAAACAATAAAATTAATTTCTAAATGGGAAGGTAGGTACGGAGCCAGTGCATACATATCAAAACCAAATTTTCACAGCTGTACTATTTTAGATAAAGACTTGGTACTTATAGAATTAAATCAGTTGGAAATAGTTTTTAATAAGCCAATATTCGTTGGATTTTCAATCCTAGATATTTCAAAAATTTTAATATACGATTTTCATTACAATTATATTAAACAGAAGATGGGTAAAGGCAAAACTGCTGTACACAGACACTGATAGTCTCATATATCACTTTACCCTTCCAAATATATACGATTTTTATACGGGAAGATATCACAATTTGATACAAGCGATTATCCTCCGAACAATCCATCTAACCTTCCACAAGTTAATAAAAAAGTAATAGGTCTAATGAAGAACGAAATGTGTGGTAAAATAATTACCGAATTTGTTGGTCTACGTGCAAAATTGTATGGACTGGGCATAAGATGAAAACAATATATAATAATACTGTGACGACGGAAATAAAACAAATGAGCAATATAATTAAATTCAAGAGGGAAGTCAAACAGGTTCTCATGAAGGATACTGAACAATATCTCATATAGAATAATATTGTATAAGTATAGTGTAGTATATTATGTAAGCAGTGTAATAGTTAGTATAGTGTAGTAAACAATATGTAATAATGGTAAATAACAAAGTAAACCTCTAACAATGAGCGCGAGCTCGCAGAGGTAGTATGTGCTAAATAAATAAATAAATAAATTAGAGGATGCTGAGAATGGAGAATTTAAAATTTCAAAGAAAGCTAAAGGTATTACCAGAGCTACAATTAGATCAAAAACCCACAACGTATTTTCTTTAAAACAAAGAAAAAAGGCTTTATAGATCCACATGATGACAAAAGAATAGTAAACTGTATGTATAACTGACACTGCCTTGGGGTTTACTGCCCACCAACCACATTATAAACACCAGCTCTCTCTCTCTCTCTCTCACGCTTCGAGCGAGTCATTTCTCACAGTTGGAGAGAGAGCAGCATGTGCTATAAAGACAAAGATAAAAGTATAAGATATTTCAGTCTGCAAAATGTCGCCGTCAAATTCAAATATACTGTGGTTGAACAAAGATCTGTATGTTAAAAATAAAGAAATCTATAATTTCCATTTACGTAATGCTATAGGACGGAACGACTTGCAAACTTTGAAGTTTATATTACACAAAATTGGTATTGCTATACCGAGTAAAACTCTTATTTGGGCTACGCACTTTAAAAGTGTTGAAACCGCTATCGTAAATGAAATTTTAAAAACTATGTTAGCTGCCTTTAATGTTATTAGGGAAATTATTAACGAAGTAAGAAGAGGAGAGTTGAAAATTAATACTGAAACAGATCTTAATTTAATCCTTTCAAAATTATCGTTACAGAGCATTACTTCCTACGAGCAGCATTTTCTTATTGAAACAATATCATCTGGCTCTCGAATCGAATTTGAAACTGACGAGCAACAGCAATATCCATATTTTCTTCACGATGCAGTCTTTGAGGCTGCTTATTATGCCCACAGCAAGTTTAGAGAAGATGTATTCGAATATTTAAATACTAACCATATAACTTATATATTTCAGCCTAGCGTTGTTCGCCACCACACAGATATTTTTAAATGGCTTGAAGAAAATATCAGAAAAGCGCAAAATGGTGAAGCTGTTGGTTGGAGAAGCGGTCCATGTTCCGGTCCCTGGCCTTCAACAACACCTCAAGACTATATCGATACTTACACATTGTTAAGTTCTGTTTCCCTGCAGCTTATTAAAATATATATATATATATATATATATATATAAAGATAGTCCCTCTCACAGCTTGTGTGGTTACATACACAGTAAAATGTTTGACTGGGATAGGGTTTGGAAAAACTCCAATCTCAGTGCTACGCACAGGTACCAAGCTTTAATGGTTAGATTGAATTAAAACCACTTGTATGTTTCGCCTGACGTTTCGTTTTTATTCAAAACTTTATCAAAAGCTATGGACAAAAATTTACAATAAGTAACGTTGTTATAAAAGTTATTGAAAGTGACAGTCTTACCTAACACCTTGTGGACCAAAACACATGTTTTATTAAAAGCATGTGTAGATATTCAAATTTGAACAAATTCATAAACAGGGGCAGTAGGCCACCAAGATTACAGACCTGGGCTGCACATGATATAAATACACTTAGTCATACATCTAGTCAATTACACATTAAAAATTACTAGCACATTTAAAATTTGATTTACAATAATTTTATTAGCTATTTGGCCAACATGGCCGTCAAATTTGGATAAATTCGTGGTATTATTTCTAATCAAACAGCGACAGGTGTCAGAACAAATTGTTAGAACCGCGCATGCGCGGAGCGCAAGGCGTCCAAATATTACGAGGGACGTTCAAAATGGAATTGACCAATTAGCTTGTACAACGCAATCTAACATAAGACTAGTCAAAAAACGACGACAAGGGCTATGTCTGAAGGTTCTAAAAGGTGAAAACTACAAAAAGAGTCCTAATTGAGCACCCAAAGTTGTAATTCCACCACGGGAAAAAAGACAAATGAGAAAAATGGAGGAGAAAAGACCCTAATTAGATCTAAATATAACTAAATTTATTGTGGGACCGTATTGAGTTTATTAAAAATTTTTATTATTAAAGAATTAGTAATAGAAATGGGGTAGTAAAAAGAAAATATTATAAGATAAAAGTAACTACCCATTGGGCTTTCTCGGTTGGAGAAAATCTAAGGAGAAATCATTGTTGGACATGGCTAACAAAAGGTGGTATGAGACACTAAGATGATCAATGTCAGTATTTGAATTTAAGGTATTATTTGTACCAAAAATGTGGCACATTTCGATGAAAGTGCGGTGACTAGAATTTGGTTCAATAGTAATAATTTTTGTATTTTCAAAATCCATACAATGACCAGTGCTGTTGACATGTCCAGCAAGAGCGCAGGCTTTGGGTTTAAGACGAGAGTCGCTTTTATGCTGAATAATTCTTGATTTCAACCTCTGAGAAGTTTGACCAATATACGTAGAAGGACAACCACTACAGTTTATCTGATAGACGGCATTAGGGGTTAGGAGAGCTGGAGTTTTATCCTTTAATTTTGAGAAACAATCTTTTATGATATGATGGTGTTTGTCCGCGATGATAATATGATCGAACTTACGAAAAACCTGTTTAATTATATGAGAAAGTCCTTGGACGTAAATAAGACTTTTGTAAAGTGGAGGTTTATCATTTATATTATTATCAGAATTTTCTGGTGGAATGATCCTGCCCTTGGGGGTGGAGTATAAGATAGAATTTAATAAAGAAATAGGATAATTATTTAATTTGAGAGTATTAACTAATTTATTGAGATTAACTGCGTGAAAATCCGGATGCGAGATCGTTAAGATTCTGTGCTTGAGCCCTTTCACTACATTCAACTTATGTCGAATGTTGTGTATAGAATGGAAATTCAGATAACGGCCAGAACTGGTTGGTTTAACATACCAATCCAGTTTAATAGTGTTGGAATCCGTTCTGATGACCAGGGTGTCCAGAAAGGGGACAGACCTATCCTTTTCTCTTTCCACTGTGAATTGGATGTGAGGGTTGAAACCATTGAAAACACTCAGCACATTGGCAACGTCGTCGACCGGTACTGCACAAACCAGATCATCAACATACTGGTAAAGAAACGGAAATTGAAAAGCCAGCTTGGGGATGCTTTCCTTTATGATGGTATTGACTATGATTTCGGCCAAAATGGGGGAAAGAGTTGAGCCCATTGGGGATCCAAAGATTTGTTTATAAAAATTATTATTGAAGGAAAAATATGTTGAGTCAAAGATGAATTTGAGAAGGTTAATAAACTGTGATTTGGGTATACTAGTTAGTGGTTCTATTAAGTTCCAATTGGTTTCAACAACCTGTATAACCAAATCTACAGGGATATTGGTAAAAAGAGAGACCACATCTAGTGAAATAATCTCATAATCAGGTGGTAATTGAAAATTATTAATTTTTTCGCTGAAGGCGAAACTATCTTTGATACGAAAACTATTATATTCATTAAAGGCTTGCCCTAAGATCTCTGCCAGATATTTAGACAGTTTTCTATCTGGAGATTGTGTTGAGGACACAATGGGTCGACAAGGTGTGTCGGGTTTGTGTATTTTGGGTAAACCATACAATTTAGGAGAAACCGAATTATGACAAATTAAGCGTTTATATGTGGGGTTATCTATGTAATTATTATTATGCAAATCTCTGATTAACTTATTATTCCTAGTCTCAATAGACGTTGTGGGATCCTTTTTTAAGGGTTGATAAACCTGGTTATCTTGCAAAAGGGTCTGCATTTTGGAGATGTAATCATCACGCTCTAAGGCTACAGTGACATTGCCCTTGTCCGATGGTAAAATTACAACATTTGGATTATTTTTAAGAAAGATGTTGCATTTCTTTTCAATAGAAGATAAAGGATTATTTGTATTTTTATGATTTTTAAGGAAATCTGTAATGTGGAAAGCTACTAAGGAGCGATAATTATTCCTTTCCTTATTATCCAAACTATTAATAATGTCTTCAATTTGAGCAAGATATTTATATAAGGTTGATTTATTATTCAAGCTAACAGGTAACCCAAATTTTGGTCCAAGTGCAAGGAAACGTTGTATACAATCAGGGATGACAACATTAGATATATTTTTAAACCACTTATCGGGTGTTACAATAGAATTACTTTGTGTTAAAGGCAGCCTCAAATTATTGAGTTTATTAATATTATTAGATTTGATTTTATTATAATGAAATTGGTAAAATTTGATCTGTCTTATATTAAAGGCATTGAAAATCTCTCGAGGTAGTAAACGTTTACAATTCTCTTTGGATATATGTAAAATTTTATGTAAATATCTAATGGTATCATTTATATCATTTAATTCTATTTTTAAAATATTGTGCAGTAACCTTCTTTGTGTGTTATCCACTTTTCTTAGCGTGCGATTGTTCTGCGTTCTGCAAAACACGTTCTCCGTTGCCTTTATGTAGCCTCTCAGGTGGATTGGTGTGATTCCAAGTTGTCGACATCTGGTTAGGAAAATCCTTCGATTTTTGGCTGCCGCCAGCTTCTTGCTCGTGGTCTGCCAGTTCTTAAGGTAGGAGACTGCCTCTTGCCCATAATCCCTGCTCACTGACTCGTAGAAATGCATCGGTAATTCTATAAAGATAGTCCCTCTCACAGCTTGTGTGGTTACATACACAGTACAATGTTATTTCTTGACTGGGATCAAGAAATAAAATGTTGTAATTTTACCATCAGACAAGGGCAATGTCACTGTAGCCTTAGAGCGTGATGATTACATCTCCAAAATGCAGACCCTTTTGCAAGATAACCAGGTTTATCAACCCTTAAAAAAGGATCCCACAACGTCTATTGAGACTAGGAATAATAAGTTAATCAGAGATTTGCATAATAATAATTACATAGATAACCCCACATATAAACGCTTAATTTGTCATAATTCGGTTTCTCCTAAGTTGTATGGTTTACCCAAAATACACAAACCCGACACACCTTGTCGACCCATTGTGTCCTCGACACAATCTCCAGATAGAAAACTGTCCAAATATCTGGCAGAGATCTTAGGGCAAGCCTTTATTGAATATAATAGTTTTCGTATCAAAGATAGTTTCGCCTTCAGCGAAAAAATTAATAATTTTCAATTACCACCTGGTTATGAGATTATTTCACTAGATGTGGTCTCTCTTTTTACCAATATCCCTGTAGATTTGGTTATACAGGTTGTTGAAACCAATTGGAACTTAATAGAACCACTAACTAGTATACCCAAACCACAGTTTATTAACCTTCTCAAATTCATCTTTGACTCAACATATTTTTCCTTCAATAATAATTTTTATAAACAAATCTTTGGATCCCCAATGGGCTCAACTCTTTCCCCCATTTTGGCCGAAATCATAGTCAATACCATCATAAAGGAAAGCATCCCCAAGCTGGCTTTTCAATTTCCGTTTCTTTACCAGTATGTTGATGATCTGGTTTGTGCAGTACCGGTCGACGACGTTGCCAATGTGCTGAGTGTTTTCAATGGTTTCAACCCTCACATCCAATTCACAGTGGAAAGAGAAAAGGATAGGTCTGTCCCCTTTCTGGACACCCTGGTCATCAGAACTAATTCCAACACTATTAAACTGGATTGGTATGTTAAACCAACCAGTTCTGGCCGTTATCTGAATTTCCATTCTATACACAACATTCGACATAAGTTGAATGTAGTGAAAGGGCTCAAGCACAGAATCTTAACGATCTCGCATCCAGATTTTCACGCAGTTAATCTCAATAAATTAGTTAATACTCTCAAATTAAATAATTATCCTATTTCTTTATTAAATTCTATCTTATACTCCACCCCCAAGGGCAGGATCATTCCACCAGAAAATTCTGATAATAATATAAATGATAAACCTCCACTTTACAAAAGTCTCATTTACGTCCAAGGACTTTCTCATATAATCAAACAGGTTTTTCGTAAGTTCGATCATATTATCATTGCGGACAAACACCATCATATCATAAAAGATTGTTTCTCAAAATTAAAGGATAAAACTCCAGCTCTCCTAACCCCTAATGCCGTCTATCAGATAAACTGTAGTAGCTGTCCTTCTACGTATATTGGTCAAACTTCTCAGAGGTTGAAATCAAGAATTATTCAGCATAAAAGCGACTCTCGTCTTAAACCCAAAGCCTGCGCTCTTGCTGGACATGTCAACAGCACTGGTCATTGTATGGATTTTGAAAATACAAAAATTATTACTATTGAACCAAATTCTAGTCACCGCACTTTCATCGAAATGTGCCACATTTTTGGTACAAATAATACCTTAAATTCAAATACTGACATTGATCATCTTAGTGTCTCATACCACCTGTTGTTAGCCATGTCCAACAATGATTTCTCCTTAGAATTTCTCCAACCGAGAAGGCCCAATGGGTAGTTACTTTTATCTTATAATATTTTCTTTTTACTGCCCCAATTCTATTACTAATTCTTTAATTAAAAAAAAAATTTTAATAAACTCAATACGGTCCCACAATAAATTTAGTTATATTTAGATCTATTTAGGGTCTCTTCTCCTCCATTTTTTCTCTTTTGTCTTTTTTCCCATGGTAAGCTTACAACTTTGGGTGCTCAATTGGGACTCTTTTTGTAGTTTCCACCTTTTAGAACCTTCAGACATAACCCTTGTTGTCGTTTTTTGACTAGTCTTATGTTGGATTGCATTGTACAAGCTAATTGGTCAATTCCATTTTGAACGTCCCTCGTAATATTTGGACGCCTTGCGCTCCGCGCATGCGCGTTCTAACAATTTGTCTGACACCTGTCGCTGTTTGCTTAGAAATAATATCACGATTTTATCTAATTGACGGCCATGTTGGCTAAATAGCTAATAAAATTATTGTAAATCAAATTTTAAATGTGCTAGTAATTTTTAATGTGTAACCGACTCAATGTAAGACTAAGTGTATTATATCATGTGCAGCCCATGTCTGTAATCTTGGTGGCCTACTGCCCCTGTTTATGAATTTGTTCAAATTTGAATATCTTCACATGCGTTTAATAAAGCATGTGTTTTGGTCCACAAGGTGTTAGGTAAGACTGTCACTTTCAATAACTTTTATAATAACGTTGCTTATTGTAAATTTTTGTCCATAGCTTTTGATAATGTTTTGAATAAAAAAACGAAACGTCAGGCGTAACATACAAGTGGTTTTAATTCAATCCAACCATTAAAGCTTGGTACCTGTGCGTAGCACTGAGATTGGAGTTTTTCCAAACCCTATCCCAGTCAAGAAATAACATTATATATATATATATATATATATATATATATTGTAATTTTTGGGCTACGTATTTGCAGTTTAGAAATGAACTCACTTATTGTAATTTTGAGCAACATAATTTATTTCAACGACTGTACATGAACATTTTCATTATTATAAAATTTTAATCACACAACCGTCAATTGAATGAATTCCGCGATTGGTGATAACACAAATACAAGTATTCCCATACAAATATTCAAAATAAGCATGCAGCTCCCATACAAGTATTTATCAGCTTATTATTTAAAACTTTACTTCAAAGATAATTTGGCGTGAAAGAAATATTGTTTCCGAATGAATAAGCGGGAACAACAAACTTATTTGTAAGAAAGCTTTGGGGGTTGATAAGATTTACAGAGGTCCATTGTTGCTTGCGAACAATAAAACAATTAGGTCGGAAACAGATAAAAAGTGCGAAAATTCTCTTCATCAAAAATGGAGTTCATATAATTCGAACAGCTGTGATGGGAATACGTACGAATATTATGGAGACAACCGGAACCTTGGAGTGTATTAGATTTACAAAAAGCAGTCGCTATTAATTCAGGTCACACAATAACCCCGAATTGTCAGTAGTTCCCGTTTAATGAATTTCTGGCAATTTTTTATTCTGTTTGTTTTGTTTGCTCGCGTTGTTTTCTCGCTGCTCTTTTGTTGGTATCTTGTTTATCCCATATTTTACTGCCTCTCCAATCTCCATAACTTTGCTTGTAGCACTACTAGCGCAAATAGACTTTAAAACTTTAAAGGGCCTTTTTTATTTTTGGGAAAGGAATTTTATAACTGCCAACTCAACCAACGGTTAAAAATATCGACAAGCAACATATCAGGCAGTTTTGTGGAAGCATAAGCACACATCAAATTTCAGGGCAAAGCGCCTAAGAAAAAATATAAAAACTTTTTATTAGGGGAATATTTGTATACCCATCAAAGACGTTTCATGTAAAATTCTCTCCCTTAATTTAAATACTTACATAAGCACTAAAGTTATTTGAGTAGCACTGTCGATGGAAACCTTTAAAGAGGCAAACATACTCGTATTTTGTTTTTGCTACAATCTGGCTGCATTCCCATTTGGTTGATTGAAGTTAAACTGCTACCCTAAAAAATGTGTACCCGCTGAATGAATATGACATAAGAATAAAATAATTTAATAGTTGACGACTAGCGCTGATTTGTACAGCTAAAAGTGTGAATTATTAAAAACTTTAAATGCCTACTTCATACATAAATCACGGGTGGCACTCTCGTAATTGAATTTTATTTGATCGTTGTGCTCAGCAGCCTGAATTTACTTTTTGTGAAGTTAAACGAGCAGTGAACGTAATACTACTTTTTTAAATTATAGTTTAAGTGTTTGGTATACAGGAATATGCTATTTCCGTATTCAATTCAAGTTTTTAAGAATTTCTTACAAAATAGTAGTAATATTTACACTATTTTTCTATAAAGATGTGAGGAAATCCCTGTTCAGTTCTATTTAATCTGTAGTTACCTATGACATCATAACAATTACTTGTCACTGAACTAAAATGTGGTTAGCAAGTCGAGAGGATTATAAGTCTGTACAGAGCGTTACAGAAATAGCTGCATTAATTTTAAATACTTACAAGATCAATTAAATGAAACAATTTTTTAATTTAACGTTCTCCAGGAAACGCATTTTTTTAACCATATCCCAAAAGCTCTTTCAGAACCTTTCCTGTAATGAGGTCGTATCCTCGAGTTTCCTTGTATTTGTGCGATCTTCGATTATACATCTGATTTTGTCAATTATAAACTCGTTTATTTGTAAGGCTAATGGTTCGTAGCATCAAATTGTTTCGATGTCGCATAATCTTCTCTTTGAGCTTATAAGTTTGAATAGTTGGAATATATCAGCAAGGCGCAGAGAAAACATTTAAGCTGTTTCCGTTGCACTTCTGGCCCAACCATCAGTAATCATAATTGGTGGTATTTTTTGCGGTGTGTGTTTTAAATACTAAAACGAGCTTGACGTGGCTCACCTATATGTGTAGAGAACCGCTTTTCAATATACAGCCAATTTGAGCATATTTATGTTCTTTATTGTTGGTTAGTAGATTTAGGCAATTAGGTTTAGGATATTTCATTAGAAAATGTAGTATCACGCTAAGGTGTTTGTGTATACGACTTTGATATTTGAGCGCACTAGTCGCTATTTGAGTTACGGCGTCGGTTAGGTGCTCGCAGGCAAAACTCAACGCCGTGTGGCCTTAGCGCCAGTAGAAAGCGTTTGCTGAAAAACTACAAGGGAAGCAAAGCTTAAAATAGTACCCGGTGAGCTGTACAGAGGTACCGAAGTTTTGCAGATATTGCAGATGGGCGATTTGGTAACCATAACACCAACAAACGAAGCGAGCGCTTAGTCGAGTGGCGCATTGAGGAAGGCATCCCCATGAAGGGCTACAGGAGACCACGATCAGGTAGTTCGCAACTGGCATTTATCAGTCATTACTACAGGTAGGTGATGTTGTTCAGCAATTTGCAATTTAAAGGTTGACATTGAAGCCGGCATGGTACGCCAAGAAGCGTAAGCGCACTGTATAAATGGAAACTGTGCATTATTTTTATAACTAATCGACAAACACGTTCGTTATAGTAATGGCCAGGTGAATGATACTGTTAGTTTTTGCAGCTACTTGATCGTATGGAAATTTCCACTTTCATTGTAGGCGTGGGAAAAACTACGTTTAATGCAAAATTGTAGTAGAAGAAATAGCCTTCTGTCAATAGAAATAGATTGTTCGCTATATAAATACCTAGTACAAATAGTTTTTGGCGCAGTGTTTAATATTATTGTGCGTATAAATACTTGATGTGGTATTTCACTCTAACATTATTTAATTCTGCTATGTATGTTTCGTGTTTATTGGTGTGTAGACAAATTAGTTTTTATATAAATAGATTTTTAGAAATTACCTTTCCAAATAAGCACGAGTCCAGATTAATTTCTGTGTTTATTTCAACAAGCACTTTCTTTAACTACAACTGAGATAAACAAAGTAAGAGGGATTTCATTACTACTAAGCTAGCTGGCAATAACGGGGTTCTAAAGGAATCGATAGAAATGTCGCAGGGTACGGAACGTCTTGATATAGTGTTTAGTGGCCATCCAGAGTGAATATATGCTGGTTCTGTATGAAATAATTTTCTAGGTATGCCTCTAATATTATGTCCCAGGTTTATTTCGGTTTTTAAGCCTGCTCTTATCGTTTAACGATGGTATTTTCGTTTTTCAACAATTCCTCGTTTAATATTCATTGGGAGTGGGCTTTCGTTAGCATTTCATTACGATTTCGACTATCGTTGCATTTCGTACAGTGAGGTGTCCCATGGCTGCACTAATTCCTACCTTGGCTTTAAGATATATGTTAGCGTCCAGACGAATTCTAGCCTCCAGGCGGATTCTCAGCCCCTTGGTCGGTGTGGATTTTATCACCCATGGGTCACCGATGACATTAATTAGTCATAAACTGTCTGCAGCCGACTGCCCTTATGAAGAGAGCATTGTATGACTTAAATACGGTGTAATTCACTTATTAATAAAGCTGGTGCGATACTTTGTTTTAATTAATGCTTTAATTAAGTGTTTTCGCTAATATATATAACAAAAATGTTGCCACAATCGCTTTCGCTACTGAATTCATAATGTTAACATATGGCATTTGTAAAATGCCTACAATATTAGTATGTAATAACTAATTGGGTTTAGAATTTTCCTTTAAATAATAACTCAAGTTAAGATAAACATTGAAAGTACTAGAATGTGATAAAATTACACATCCTTGAAGTGAGCAGACAACAGGAACAAGTTCTTATGAAATCTTGCAGAGTAGGAACAGTTCTTGTGAGAACCGCGTAACTACAGAATTTTAACAGGCCTACGCGCATTCTTTGAAAGACGGATATAGATGATTACATAAAACGTGCAATCATGAGTAGTGATAAAGGAAAGATAAAGTTTGAAAACATATTTTTGTGGACATTTACAGCAGAGCAAATGGGTTTCTGGAGGTCATTAAATGAACTGTTTTGTTATCCATGTGTTCTGTTTTATTGAGAAGGAATAACAGGGATAAAGATTTTAAACGTTTAATTTAACACCAGGGTACATTCGGTGTTGTGTTCCAATACTTTTTGCTTCGTGTATATAACGTTTCCTTTTTGATTATTAAAACAAAAAGTAATAACTATATACGAGTATTGATTAAAACATCGACGGAATGTATTGCTTGTTAAAAATTAAGAGCGCCTATATACAATTATCACGAGCTTCTACTGGTAGGTCTGTTGTACAGTAGAAAAAAGTTAATATTGTTCTTGTTCAGCGATCGTAACAATTCCCTACCGTTATGGACAATCACCTTGTACATCCAATGGTTATGCTTGGCGGTATTTTGAGGTAATGCCCATTGTTTTAGAGCCTTTCACATATCAGAACTATGTCTAGCTTGCGTATAGCTACAAATGCTTGTAACTCTTGACTGTTGAAGCCGTTTAAGTTTGAACCATTAGTGCAACTTGAAAAGTATGCTTGTTAGCAGATATAACATGCTCTTCATGTTCTCCAATCACTCGCACAACTATGCTTTAAAAAATAACTTCAAATAGTGTTAGCCTGAGGAGTAAAAATTAGAAAGAGCAGAAAAAACGCTAAACATCATTTGGCTCGTTTAATGGAAGCAAGTGAATTTTAAAGATTCTCTTTTTTAGTCAAGAATATAGAAACTAGTAAAGATGTTTGTGAGAAACTTGGATAATATACTACGGTAAAAACTGTTGACGTTAAACTAGAACATTTATCTATTTCTGGCTACATACAGACATATATTCCAGAGATAAAAATATAAAGAAGATGTTAAGTAAGTAATGGAACGGTAATTTTTCTCTGAGATTTTATAGCCATACTTGACCGGAGTCACCAAGTCAACCGATTTCGAGAAATCTGTAAAGTAAGTCTTCAATACGATCTCTCTGTAACGCAATTTTACATTCTTAGAGTCACCACACAAAGGTAAATGAAAATACCATATTTTCATTGTTCTTTTATTAGAAATATTTGACGAAGCTCGCGATTTTAATATTTTTGCTGAAAATGTTCAAGATAATTTGAACTACTAGCTCTGTATCTTCTTAATTATCAACATTTTATTAGGACATACCTAATTTAATACTATATTTTTAGCTTCAGAATACACAGCTCACGTTTGTCTCATTATTTGTGAAACAACCTGTATAGAACGGCTCGTGGAAGACCAGACCAGCACGTTTTATCAAAAGTAAACTGCGGCCGATGATCAGATTAAAACCGTTGAATGCAGACAGACATATTGAATCGACAGCTGTAATCGGCACTAATAAATGCAGGAAATGTACACTCGCAGCTTGGCCACAGCTATTTCTGTTGTATCCCTGGCAGAGCTATGTGAAACTTACAGTGTTTAATTTTCATTCAAATCTGACACGAGTTTACATTCAGCGATTTTAATCAGTTGATTCGCTATATATTGGTGCAATCGGGTAGAATGAAAATTGCAATATCAGATAATATCGGATTACGTCTAAAGCAGAGCTGCATTGCTGTCTTCATCACTGTGGGTACTGTTGGATGACGTTTCCAATTTCCATCTGTGATGCTATATAATTTCCATTTATTTTTACACTTGCCCGTTCCACTTACAATTGCCAACATTAGGCATTAATAAAGCTACTTTGAAGGTTTTTAAATACAATTTAATGACTGAAGATCATTGATTAGATTGCGCTGTAGCTGAATAATGAAATTCAAGGGTATGCAATTTTAAAACCGCAAAATTAAATACCTACTAGTTATGAGCCTGCATTTTCCATTATCTCAACTGTGCGTGCGTTTCCAATTTGGCTGAAAATAATTAGAATTTGGAGTTATGTATATATATGTATTTTAGGAAGAATTAACCATACGTTAAATGTGCCATTGTTCTTGTCAAATATATATGTTTACTGCAAAGCATAGTCAACCGTTTTTTACATTGGTCGCTTACTAAGAAATTCATACTAACTGTTGAACGTGAATGAACCCCGTCAATTACCTGCTGTAAGAGATGACAATTAGTTGAACGTTGCTTTGCTGCTTTAAAAGTACTGTTGTACAATTTAGGACATTATTTTTACATGACTGTTGTGTCCAGAGAAAACACTGTAGAAATTTATCAAATCTTATAATTATATAGCCTGCATATCTTTAGTTCTTTGATTGAACATGATAAATTGAGTATACTTCAACGTATATGTCGATTCAGTTTTCAAGGTTTTACTTTCCCTGGAGTATTTTAAATGAATGTTATGTATTAAGTGAACATACACTTTAATCATATGAAATAGTTATGGAATAGTTAATTTAGAAACACTTTACATTGCAAATATTACCTTGTCTAAGTAAATTGAATTATCAATATATCTAAAGATAATGTTAATGATGCACACGATTGCATCATATATCATAT